>JBCFYV010000003.1:72646128-72833628 GCA_039000515.1 Timema cristinae | reverse complement strand
GCACTTACGCTAATGTGTAATGGTAGGGTGATTGTGAGATGAAATGAAGGACCTACAGTTTAACGTGGAATCCGAACCACGGTGGAGGCCTGGCATTCCCCACATTCACAAGATGTCTTGTCAGAGGTGAAGGAAGGGTTTGGTAATCAGATAAATCTTTGCCGGGACCGAGAATTGAACCCCGGCCGCCAGCATAGAAGTCTGACACCTTACCCCTAGACCACCAGGTCACCTACAACACAGCAGAAAAGAGAAGATCTTTTTTTATCAGGGGAACAAAACGTTAAGATCCATCCTAATCCTCTTTCACGATCCCAATACTATCTCTCTATATGATAAAGTAAGAACCTAATTTACATATCACCCCCTCCTAGGCTACAGGGCGGATGGCGCATTCTATTGTCCTCGACGTATTTCGTCAGGATAGCCACAGCTGGCACTAAACACCACTTTAAATAGTTATAATTAGTTAACTTAATTATTGTATGTTGTGTAATTAGATCAATAATTGACGAGTTAATTGAGAGTATAACTACGTAAAATGGATCACGGTTCGCGGTTTACAACCACTCGTACTGAATAATTACGCAGACATCAATCCTTACAACACAAACATTAGGTTAGTTTGATTTTAATCATGTACAATTAGACTCATCGCGTAGACGAACATGTGAAACAAGGAAATAATGCAAGGATAACAACAATAAGGATCGATTAATTAATTAACAGGCACCCCCACATAACAGAGAGGTATACTTCCCGCAACAAGAGAGGACTGTTGTTAAAACAACTCAAGATGTATCTTAAAAGTGGTTAGCTTTTGTTACTTTTTTATTATTTTTTATTATTTAGCACCGCGTCTTACTACCCGTTCGGGTTATACGCTTTAAGTACTAATTACGCTAATGGATTAGGAATTGGGAAGGTTTAATTAGAGGAAGTAAACTCGCATTTGCGTGGAGGGAGAGTGGAAAACAATTTAGGAAAACCACCCCCAGTTCACCCGACCGAGATTCGAACCTCGATCTCCCCGTCCTCAGCAGTCGAGCTCAATACGACAAGCGCGTTAGCCAACTACGCCACCGAGGCAGGTCATTTAGTAAATAAACAAACATAAATAATTTGTAACAAAGCTACCTGCCTCGGTGTCGTAGTTGGCTAACGCGATAGTCGTGTTGAGCTCGACTGCTGAGGACGGGGAGATCGAGGTTCGATTCTCGGTTTGATAAACTGGGGGTGGTTTTCCTAAATGGTTTTCCACTCTCCCTCCACGCAAATGTGGGCTCACTTCCTCTAATTCAACCTCCCCAATTCATAATTCATTAGCGTAATTAGTACTTAAAGCGTATAACCCGAACAGGTAGTAAGATGCGATGCTAAAAAAAAAAATTACTTAATGCGTTTAATTTTTTTTGTTAACTAACGCCACACTTTACTAGTCGTTCGGGCCTACACACCTATGGATTAATCACAATAATAAATTAGGAATAGGTAATATTTTGTATTAATAGTAAGAGAACCTGAGACACTTAAGTGATAGCATGGTATAGAGCGTTAACCTCGCAGTAGACTAGACTGTCGATGACGGGGAGATAAAGGTTCGAATCTCGGTCGGATATATTGACGGCGGTTTTTACCAAAGTGATTTTTCACTCTCCCTCCACACAAATGTGGGGACACTTCCTCTGAATGTAAACCTTAATAGTCCTTAAAACCACTAGCGTAATTAGTATATAAGTGTATGACCCTAACGGGTAGTAAGATGCATTGTTAAGAAAATGTACCTAAATTTGCGTGGAACTATATTGGAAAATTACTTATTTAAAAAAACCTCAGTACACCCGACTGGGATTCAATTCCCGGTCACCCGTCACTGTGACTTCAATCTATCGCTAGAGTGACACCTAATACCATTCGATCACCTAACCAGAAAATAGCTTAGTAAAAACCCACCTCGGTGGCGTAGTTAGCTAACGCGCTGGTTTCATGTTGAACTAAACTGCCAAGGACGGGTATATCGGGGTTCTAATCTCGTTCGGGTGAACTGGGGGGGTTACCTAAATGGTTTACCTCTCTCCCTCCACGCAAATGTGGGTTCACTTCCTATAAGTTCAATCTTCCAATTCCTAACTCATTAAAGTAATTATTACTTTAGCGTAAAATACGAACGGGTTGTAAGAAGCTTTGCTAAATTAAACTAGAAAAAACCTTGTTAAAGCTTTGAGTTAACTGTGAAGTGTCTTCCCCCACTTTGTCCTCATTTGACTCATAGTAACGTAATGTTATTAATACATGACCAATGAGTGTTCTAATGAGAGATGAGAACAATCCAAACCAGTTCTTCATACCCTAGTAAAAAGTCACGTCACGCTACTGAAAATTTCCCTCTTTGACCTAGGCCCGGTCTTATGATTGCTGAATAAATATTAATCGGGCCGTTAAATATTGTTATCTGGTCGATAAGTCAAAAGTGCGTCTTATGACCACCAGAGAGCATTTATCTGCCAGATAAAATGTATTTATCTATCACATTTGTATTTGAAAGTTAAAATGGGAGTTGTTGTAAACGTTGTACCCAACTATTCACCACAATTTGGCAGACATTTAAATTATTACTCGCAAGATAACTTAGCTTCTGTGCCCACGTGACGCCATCTGTTTCCTCGCACTCGTTCAGCCGCCATTATTTAACAAATGTTGAGCGTTCTCGCCACTCGCTAGGTTGTAGCGGCAGCACCAGGGTTTATACGCATGCGCGCATCAGTAAAAACAGTATCAACCTTGCGTCTACTGCATAAAAATATATTTATCCTACATTTATATATTCGGGAGATAAATTCAGTTCATAATACGAGTAAAATATTAAAGTGGCTGATAACCTTTATCTGGTAGATAACTTTAGCCTCCCAATAGCAGTATTTATCCGGTAGTCATAAGACCGGCCCTTAGTTAATTATTAATTCATGTAAGAAATGAATATTTTCTCGATTTCCCATAAAAATCTTGCTGTCCTCTATATTATATGTGATTACACCAACAATGGGTTTACGCTATGGTTTTCTAGAAATACAGTATTTACTTAGTAATGTATAATCTAAAGTTGGTCGGCCTCTCTTATAGACTAACAATGGCTGTTTCCACAAGCCTGAGGCAGAAAATACTATCTTTAATAATTATTGTGTGAAAGAGGGAATAAATTCAATTATAAAGTTTCCAGGGTGGCACTCCATTTTCATCCCACGGTATTTGTAGAACACTCAGATTTGCTTTTCAGAAACTTTAAGTTACTTTGTATTTGCGTGTTTTATGTGTGTGATACCGTGTGCTTAATTTATTACACTATCTGTTGTAGAAACATGGAGATAGTTGCAGCATTTGTTATAGGAACATCATCATAGTTGCAGCATTTGTTGTAAACACCTCATCTAGTTGTAGCATTTGTTGTAAAACTATCATTATAGTCGCAGCATTTGTTGTAAAAATATCATTATAGTCGCAGCATTTGTTGTAAAAATATCATTATAGTCGCAGCATTTGTTGTAAAATTCATCATAGTTGCAGCATTTGTTATAGAACATCATCATAGTTGCAGCATTTGTTGTAAACACCTCATCATAGTTGTAGCATTTGTTGTAAAACTATCATTATAGTCGCAGCATTTGTTGTAAAATATCATTATAGTCGCAGCATTTGTTCTAAAAATATCATCATAGTTGCAGCATTTGTTCTAAAAATATTATAGTAGTAAAATAATAGCGTAAAATGGTATCAATCCTTATCATACAAAAAAGTTTGCACCTTCTAAAATTACTAGCCAATACTACAGTGAGAATACTCACTCTACAGACTATAAGTCATTCACGAGCTAAGTTTACCTGGATGACAGCTCGAAATGTTACTACAAGTAATCCCTAATATCACTACGCCAACAGCTGACATCTATCACTTTGGATGACTGTAATGAAAACAGATGGTAATATATTAATGTGATGGTTAACCACAGTAATTTAGGCAAATATTATTTATATATTTATTTGAGGTCGGACACAAAGTTTATTTATCATTTTATTCCCCTTAAAAAAATATTAACACAACTTTCACAAAAACTTCTAACGAACATAGCTTCAAAATGGCGACTGACAAATCTAAACCATATGATTGAACATAACGGTAAACAAGTTTTTTACAATGATGCAAACATGCAATTGATATTTTATTCAGTTAAATATTTCAAAATACGATAAAATAATCATAAAATCATTTATTGTATGTAAAAAAATGACAACAATTTTATCTTTTCCAAGTAAATACGATGCCTGTATTAAAAGATATTGATGTGTGCACTATATTACACAAAATCAGTAACGTTCCAAAACGAAAAATAAGTACTTTTAATTATGTTTAAAATATTGTTTCGAGTTGGATGAAAAGAAATTATTAAAAAAATTAAATTAAATAGTATGAGAAAACTTAAGTTTATGTTATTTTAAATGTAATATATAACTGTTAATTAAGGTTCTTTACATTTATAATAAAACTGTGATCTTTTACAATTGTTGGCAACCCAAAACCAAAACATATGATTTTCAAACTGTCATCCAGGTAAAAACCTATCGGGAACGGAATATACGTATCAGTAAGTCCAGCGTCCGTAAGTAATCGATGCCACAGTATCGGATTTCTTTGTGTACAGAGTCCTGATTCGTTTTCTTATCCTGCTCCGCGGAAGTTGGTCAACTTTAACTTTCTAAGGACTATTCCGTACGGACTACCAATCACTGTTAAGTAAATATATGGGGCGAACAAAGAAATAAAAGCACCAATGGCAGTGAAAGAATGTGACGGTAACTATAAGCTTGATAATTCAAATCGTGTTATAAATATATGCATGTATTGTGTTTGTACTTAACCTACATTTCAAGTAAGTTGTTTTAGATTATTTTATTGATCAGCTGACTGCTTGGTGGTTGCTCCTTACTGAAGACGATTTTCTTTCGGAACGTTTTATTGGACGAAGACACCATCTCATTTGTTGGAAAGATCACGTGATGACGGATGGACTGTGTATATGCAAATATAATTTCGTATATTTGTGAAGGAGGGGTGCTTTCACTGAACTAAGTCAGGGGAAGTACCCCCTTTAGAAATTTTGATGGAAAAGTACTTCAAAATTTGAGAGTAAATTTGAGAGCAATTTAAAAATTAATAAGACAATCTGAAAAAAATTTAAAAATAAGTTTATGGTTTATTTATTTTTTTTTTGTTAATTTTTGTTAGCTTAGTTAAATTTATGTGTTAAAAATATAAATCAATAATTTGACAGTTATTGATTGACACGAGAATAAACTGGCTAGTGAGATATTACGTAAAAACTAATGGTGATTATAACGTAGATTTATTTAGATTAATTTGTAATTACTATTTTTAATATTAAATAAAATATATATTGAAGGGGGCTTGTGCCCCCTCTTTTGATCCATCTCTAATTAAAACCATAAGTGCCGTCCCGGTCGCCTGTGATCATGATTTGATACTTCTTACACGCGTAGATTGGATGAAACCATGGCATGTTTTCCATCTTGTGAAGTCTTCGTGGGGGGTTTGTTTGTCTCTCGTATTCGACTCACGATCGAGCTAAGCTTGGACCGAAGTTTGTTCCAGGAGTTTGAGGGGAGGTTGTAGCAAAGTGAGAGGGAGGGGTCAGTCTGAACCTCGGAGATAGGAGAGCACTGGTCCGTCACTAGCAGGGTATTGAGGGAGGTAGATTTAGAGGACTTTAGGAACAGTAGAGAAGAAACACTCGGCAAGATTTGATAAGCTACCACGGTTCGGTAGTCAAATGTTCTAAAGGCATCGCACTAGCGATAGACCGTACTGACGATGACAGGAGAATTAGGTTCGAATCCTAGGGTAAATGTGGCTAAATTCTTATATCCAAACTTCTTCATCGCTAACATATTAGAGTAATTAGTGCCTCTAAGTACAGCCCTAGCATGTGATGATACTAGGTTAAAAAAAGAAAAAATTATTACTAGCACTGCGTCTTACTACCCATTCGAGTTATACGCACTTACGCTAATGTGTAATGGTAGGGTGATTGTGAGATGAAATGGAGGACCTACAGTTTAACGTTGGATCCGAACCACGGTGGAGGCCTGGCAATTCCACACGATTAATACCCGTCTTGTCAGAGGTGAAATAAGGGCTTGGCAGTCAGTTAAATCTGTACCGGGACCGAAGGTTGAACCCCGGACCCAAGAACAGAAATCCGACACCTTACTCCTAGACCGCCAAGTTATCCAAGTAAAAGTTTAACGAGAGTTATTAACTAATTAATTAGGGTAACGAATTAAAGCTATAATTAGAAATAAATCCATCCAAATTGGTGGGAGCGCGTACTAAATCTCATGCTCATATGTTCTGTCTTAATGGGGATATTGAGGTCGGAGTTTGAACCCATGGCTGGGTGTGCTGAGAGTGTTTATTTCTTAATTGTTTCCCATTCTTCCTCACGCAAATGTGGAAACATCCCCTCTAAATACTAACTTCCTCATATCTACCCCATTAGAGTAATTTCACATATACTTATAGCTTGAAAAGGCCACGGTGATAAAAAAAAATTTTGACGTATTAATATATGAAAGAAGATCAAGTAGTTTTTCTAGCCGTCAGTTTATGGCTATCTATAAGAAAATCAGACTTTAACTTTTCTAGCAATCAGATATCCCTTCTTACAATAATTGAACTGTACATATACGACATATTGTTCAGGTTTGGTTTTTATCAAAGTTTTATAATTTGTTTTGTTCTTTTAAAAACTCGTCATATCTCGAACATCTGCTTGTGAGTTCCGTTCTCTCCCTTTCTTTACAAGAAAGTTTAATTTTTTGAATGAAAATACCCGATTCAATTTGTGTTGTGAAAACTGTGAGTCGAAGAAACAATCTGTACCAACGCGGGAGTTATTGTGGTCTAGAGATGTATAGGAGGACACACACATGGATCAGACAGTTGGAAGTCATGTGTGATGCCAGTTTATTCAAGTCCATAGCCATTACTAAACTGCGATTTAAACTGCTTTATGATCCGCGTGGTGGGTAGGCTAGGGAGCACGGTTGCCATATAGTGGGAGTTTGCGTGGTGTGTAGGATGGGGAGCACGGTTGCCACATAGTGGGAGTTTGTGTGGTGAGTAGGCTGGGGAGCACGGTTGCCACACAGCGGAAGTTCGCGTGGTGCGTAGGATGGGGAGCACGGTTGCCACATAGTGGGAGTTTGCATGGTGCGTAGGATGGGGAGCACGGTTGCCACATAGTGGGAGTTTGCACGTTACTATGCAAGCATACTCAGTGAATGTCAAGAAATCTGGCAACGTGTATCTGTTGCTATGACAACTACCCTTCACGGATTGGTCGAGCTGTGACGAGCCTCCTCCACTCCCCCCCTTCCGGCTGCGCTGACATCAATCCTGAAGACGTTTAAATCGCAGTAGAGGTGTGACCCACTTCGGTGGCTGCACGGTCTAAGTAATTATTCTTGCAGTAAACTAGACTGCCGATGACAGGGAGATCAAGGTTCTAATCATGGTCGTGTTTACTGAGGTGGATTTTCCCCCAAATGGCTTTCCACATTTTCTCCATGCAAATGGCGGCACACTTTCTTCTGAATGTAGTCTTAATAATCTTTAAAACCATTAGTGTAATTAGTACATACACTTATGACCATAACGGGTAGTAAGACACTGTGCTAATAATTATTATTTATTATATATATTATATATTATTATTATTATTATTATTATTACCGCATCTTGTTACCCGTTCGGGCTATACGCACTTACACTAATATGTAATGGTAGGGTGATTGTGAGATGAAATGGAAGACCTACAGTTTAAACGTGGGACCGAACCACGGTGGAGTCCTGGCATTCCCCCACATTCACAAGTTGTGATTAATACACGTCTTTTCAGAGGTGAAGGAAGGGTTTGGTTATCAGATAAATCTGTACCGGGACCGAGGATTGAACCCCAGATCCCAGCACGTGCTAAATAAAAACACTAGGTGTGAATCATCCAGCGGTTTATTTTTTAAAATGCATTTGCACTAAACACAATATTTTACACTCAACATTAATAACATTTATCTACAATATTATCAAAAGTGATAGCTGTAGATTACATGACTTGACTTAAGAACACGTGACAGTAGATCTAGTGATATTTCGAAATGTCAGATAAGGAAGGCCCTCCTTATAAAAACTCGACTGTACTTGGTTTGCGTGATGTAAAGTCTGTTTTATTTAGCACCGCGTCTTACAACCCGTTCGGTTTATACGCTTTAAGTACTAATTATGCTAATGGATTGTGAATTGGGAAGATTGAATTAGAGGAAGTGAACCCGCATTTGCGTGGAGGAGAGTGGAAAACCATTTATGAGAACCTCCCCCAGTTGACCCAACTGAGATTCGAACCTCGATCTCCCCGTCCTCAGCAGTCGAGCTCAACACGACAAGCGCGTTAGCCAACTACGCCACCGAGGCGGGTATAAAGTCTGTTCCAATAATTGTAAATATTTTTAATAATCTACTAATGCTCCATTGCTATCATAGTCATTTTTTCTACGTAAATGTTGAACGAGATGGTTTAACATAGTAATTACACTTGTTTGTTTCTAGCGTATGTGCACTTATTGTCCACTTCTAGAGAATTGATAAACAAACAAGATGGCGACGAAATCTGGAGGTCTCTCCATTTATCCTCCTGGATTGGGTGGTGGAATGACGCAACAGCTGGCTTAGAGGGCAAACAGCTTCCACTCAATAAATACCCCCTTCTCTCCTCTCTTTCCCTCTCACCATTCTCAATCCTTCGCCCTCTTTTCTTTTACTCGACAAAATGGAAACAGTAGTTGACGGCCGGAAATACAGTTTGAACCTCAACATTTAAAGAGGAACATTGTATATGTTACAGGAAAAGTAGATTCTCCAGTAAGAGTCGACTTGGCCTAGGTAAAGTTGACTCTTACTGGCCTTTTTAGTAAAAGTTGATTAAAAGCGAAAAATGATGAATTTACTAGTCAGAGTTGCCTGTACTTAGGGAAAGTATACTCTTACTACCTTGAGTTAGTAAAAGTTGACTAACCTAACCAAACCTATCCTAACTTAACCTAACCTAATCTAACCTAACCTAACCTAATCTAACCTAACCTAACCTAATCTAACCTAACCTAAAAACACACTGAAACTAATTAATCAAACACACACTGAATCCTTGGTCACTGTTGAAAACTACAACAAATGGACGAGTGATCAAAGACAACAACAGTAAACAAATAGAGCTGGGACATTCAAAACAGTTGCATGTGGAGAGCAACAGCGCGGAATCAACTTTTACTAAACCACAGCAGGCATAGTTAACTCTTCCTAGGAAAAGTTTATCTGTTTATTCTCTATCATCTTTTACTGATAATTTTAGTAAGAGTCGACTTTACCTAGGCCGAGTCAACTCTCACCTAACAATCTACTTTTCCTGTAAAATATACATTAATATTGTTCTATAAAACCCATAAACTATTCGACCCGCTTATGGTAAATACATTTATGAATGTGTGAATAAATTTCCAAAATAATTTTTTGCGCTAATTGCACTGCTTTCTAAGGTTTAATTGGGCCATATTCTCTCAAACTTTCATACTATGCTCCTTCTTAAATTTTTGTATTTATGAGTTTGGCATCCTAATCCTAATTGTTTTTTTTAAGATCCATTAAATCGAGGGAAAATGTAATATAAATACAATGTCAAAAAAATTAATTTCTTTAAAGATGTGGACACTAATTTTAAAATAGGAAGAAGTTGATAAAATATAAACAAGAAATGTCCCTGTAATTATATCTGCGTGTACCAATGTTTTGTTAATTAAAGTCAACTAAATAAATAATTTTATATAAAGGCGTGGCCATAAAAGTTAATCAGGACACTCAGGTAAATAATCATTATTTTTAACTCTCTAGCTTAGCTAAAAGTCTACTCAATTAATGATTACCGTAAAAGTATTATGTATGTAGGTTATTAAATTCATTTAGATGTATTAATGTTTATTAAACTTTTTGGCACACGCCTTGAAGACTTTGTCTACTATAACCACACCCCAAAATGGGGTCGCGCTCCACAGTTTAGGGACCATGACCTGAGACTGTTTGTTCAAACTTGCGTATAGCCGATTCTGGAACTAAGGCTTATCAATAAAACACGATTACTCTAGCAGTGTCGTGAAATGCTACCAGGGTGAGCCAACTTGGTCTTACCCGAACCTGTGAGTAATTGTTCGCATTATTCAGGAAAGGTGAATTGTACAGAAATCTTAGTTAGTGTGTAATTTGTTTCCATAGCTACTTATGAAACAGAGAAGCATGGACATTGGATGTAATAAAAAACAACAGAAAGGTTGAGGCCATGGAGATAATACTGTCATCAAGAGAAAGAGAATTAAGAATAAAGTTGTTCGAGAAAGAATAGAGGTACAAAGAGTACATGAGATAGTAGAGGAAGCAAGGAAGAGATGGTATGGACATGTAATGAGGTTAGAAAAGGAAATAATCACAAAGAAAATGATGAAAATATAATATGTATTTTTTTAAATGACCTCAAGGGAGACCAAGAAATAGATGGGATGAGCAGATAACAGCATGTGTGCAAGTGAGAGTAGATGAATTGAAGCGAATAAAGAAGGAATAATGGTGGAAGGAAACAGGAACATGGAGGAATCTCACTGAACTGACCTCAGTCACAGGCTGGAAACAGTTGTTGATGATGATGATTATTATTATTATTATTATTATGACTGAGTAGGACATACATTTGCCAGATATAAACATAAACCTATTCCCATTTGAGGTGAATATAACAGATCTATGTATAATTTTTCAAATGGGGAAAGACTGGGGTGTGAACATATTATCACATGTACAATCTTAACCAGGCTCTGCTCATCCTGACAAAACTTCACGACACCACACTGAATCAGACTATGGTACGTCTTCAATCATTCAAAAGTTCAACTAGATTACAAGAACACACTGGACCCGACTTTGCGATACAAAACCAACCAAACATGTGTCAAATAGTTTTGGTACTGACTTTACCTCGGCAGTAAAAGCACCTCCTTGGACTCGAACTACGAACATTTCACAGGACGGAGTATTGATGGCTGGTATAGTGCCAAGTCAGTAAAAACACCTCCTTGGACTCTAACTACGAACATTTCACAGGACTGAGTATTGACGGTCTGTATAGTGCCTAGTCAGTAAAAACACCTCCTTGGACTCGAAGCTACGAACATTTCACAGGACTGAGTATTGATGGCTGGTATAGTGCCTAGTCAGTAAAAACACCTCCTTGGACTCGAACTACGAACATTTCACAGGACTGAGTATTGACGGTCTGTATAGTGCCTAGTCAGTAAAAACACCTCCTTGGACTCGAAGCTACGAACATTTCACAGGACTGAGTATTGATGGCTGGTATAGTGCCTAGTCAGTAAAAACACCTCCTTGGACTCGAACTACGAACATTTCACAGGACTGAGTATTGACGGTCTGTATAGTGCCTAGTCAGTAAAAACACCTCCTTGGACTCGAAGCTACGAACATTTCACAGGACGGAGTATTGATGGCTGGTATAGTGCCTAGTCAGTAAAAACACCTCCTTGGACTCGAAGCTACGAACGTTTCACAGGACTGAGTATTGATGGCTGGTATAGTGCCTAGTCAGTAAAAACACCTCCTTAGACTCGAAGCTACGAACATTTCACAGGACTGAGTATTGATGGCTGGTATAGTGCCTAGTCAGTAAAAACACCTCCTTGGACTCGAACTACGAACATTTCACAGGACTGAGTATTGACGGTCTGTATAGTGCCTAGTCAGTAAAAACACCTCCTTGGACTCGAAGCTACGAACATTTCACAGGACTGAGTATTGATGGCTGGTATAGTGCCTAGTCAGTAAAAACACCTCCTTGGACTCGAACTACGAACATTTCACAGGACTGAGTATTGACGGTCTGTATAGTGCCTAGTCAGTAAAAACACCTCCTTGGACTCGAAGCTACGAACATTTCACAGGACTGAGTATTGATGGCTGGTATAGTGCCTAGTCAGTAATAATGTAGTGGCCACTGTTAAGCCCACCGAAGGTAAGCCGACCAACACTGATACCTTTGTGGTCCGGAAACAAATCCCGGTAATGCGTACCTCATCATACATTCACCGCTGCACTCGACAAAGCTCGTGACGTATAGTGGTTATTTTTTGACATGACCCAACTGCTGTTAGACGTTAAGGAAAGCCATGTCATTTTGTTTAGTTGGAGTATTCAAGATGGCCTTTCAAGGTTATTTTTCTATCGGTGGTAAAATGGTATGTCGTGTTAGACATAATTTCCGGTGATGGGGAGATCAAGAATCGATTTCTGATTGGGTGTACTGTGGATGATATTTTTCTAAATTATTATTATTTACATTTCCTCTAGAACTACACTTTCCTCATCTCTATTCCAATGGTTTAACGAAAGTATGCGTACAACACAAAATGGTAATAAAAGGCGGCGGAGAAAAAAAATGTAACTAACGGATATTATTCAACGTATTCAGCGTGTACTTTATAAACAGAAATATAATTTGTTCCACAAATTACAAACTAACCTAAGACACGATCAGGTAGTGACTAGAAAAATAAATTAAACTCTAGACCAGGCCTAAGAGACACGTCATGTATGTAGCTAAATTCAAGAGAGCCAAATATGGACCAGGCCTGAGAAACATGTCCCAGATATAATTAAGGAAAAGAGAGCCAAGTCTGGACCAGGCCTGAGAAACACGTCCCAGCTATATTCAATGAAAAGAGAGCCAAGTCTGGACCAGGCATGAGAAACACGTCCCAGCTATATTCAATGAAAAAAGAGCCAAGTCTGGACCAGGCCTGAGAAACACGTCCCAGCTATATTCAATGAAAAGAGAGCCAAGTCTGGACCAGGCCTGAGAAACACGTCCCAGCTATATTCAATGAAAAGAGAGCCAAGTCTGGACCAGGCCTAAGAAACACGTCCCAGCTATATTCAATGAAAAGAGAGCCAAGTCTGGACCAGGCCTGAGAAACACGTCCCTGCTATATTCAATGAAAAGAGAGCCAAGTCTGGACCAGGCATGAGAAACACGTCCCAGCTATATTCAATGAAAAGAGAGCCAAGTCTGGACCAGGCCTGAGAAACACGTCCCAGCTATATTCAATGAAAAGAGAGCCAAGTCTGGACCAGGCCTGAGAAACACGTCCCAGCTATATTCAATGAAAAGAGAGCCAAGTCGGGACCAGACCTAAGAAACACGTTCCAGCTATATTCAATGAAAAAAGAGCCAAGTCGGGACCAGACCTAAGAAACACGTTCCAGCTATATTCAATGAAAAGAGAGCCAAGTCTGGACCAGGCCTGAGAAACACGTCCCAGCTATATTCAATGAAAAGAGAGCCAAGTCTGGACCAGGCCTGAGAAACACGTCCCAGCTATATTCAATGAAAAGAGAGCCAAGTCTGGACCAGGCCTGAGAAACACGTCCCAGCTATATTCAATGAAAAGAGAGCCAAGTCTGGACCAGGCCTGAGAAACACGTCCCAGCTATATTCAATGAAAAGAGAGCCAAGTCTGGACCAGGCCTGAGAAACACGTTCCAGTTATAATTAAGGAAAAGAGAGCCAAGTCTGGACCAGGCCTGAGAAACACGTCCCAGCTATATTCAATGAAAAGAGAGCCAAGTCTGGACCAGGCCTGAGAAACACGTCCCAGCTATATTCAATGAAAAGAGAGCCAAGTCTGGACCAGGCCTGAGAAACACGTCCCAGCTATATTCAATGAAAAGAGAGCCAAGTCTGGACCAGGCCTGAGAAACACGTCCCAGCTATATTCAATGAAAAGAGAGCCAAGTCGGGACCAGGCCTAAGAAACACGTCCCAGCTATAATTAAGGAAAAGAGTCGGCGGAGTTCCTTGTGATCATCACGGTAGTTGTTTCATGCTCCATTACCACTGGTAGTCTTATCAAGGGAGGGAGGGGGAGTAATTAAAATATTAACTAAGTACCTGGGAGTAAATTGCTTCAATTGAGCCAAGTAGTTAAAAAAACAGTGTCTCGATGCAATAACATTAATAAAAGTAATCCATTGACCGAGCGTAGTGAGGTCATGTTTTAACTTGTCTATTAAGGATTTCGCCCGTCTGGATTTTAGTTCCACGATAATCATAAAATGCGTTGACCAAATTTTAGTGAAATTGTTCAAAGATTTTTTATTTGAGTAGCGCGTCTTACTACCTGTTCAGGTTATACGCCTATGTATTAATTACTCTAATGGGTTAGGGATTAGGAAGACTTAATTTAGATGAAGTGCACCCTCTTTTGCGTGGAGGGAGAGAGAGGGGAAAACCATTTAGGAAAAAAGACCCTCAGTGCGATCAAGCCCCGATCTCCCCGTCTTCGGCAGTGTAGTCCAACTCGAGAGTAGCGCGTTAGACCACGCGGACACCGAGGTGGGTGTCAGAGATATTATTTGGACCCAGGCGGACGACGTACGTACAGCATGGTTTATCGATCTGGTTATCTGTTTCAATTTTAGAGCAACTCTAGAGATATTTTTTGTTTAGCTAATATCAATTGATTTGAATTTATAATTATAAGCAATCGAATCGAATACATAAGGGGTATTTTTAAAATTTGGTCATATATTGTGACACTGACGTCTTTTAAACCACAACACAAACACACACACACATATATATGTAATTTGATCATCAATTAAAAATTCAAGACTAAATTATATAATATATTTCAAATAGAAATCCATTGATAAAGCTTAAGCTGGGGGTGCTATTATTAAATTATTATTATTATTATTATTACCGCGTCTTACTACCGTTCGGGTTATACGTACTTACGCTAATGTGTAGTGGTAGGGTGATTGTGAGATGAAATGGAGGACCTACAGTTTAACGTGGAATCCGAACCACACTGGAGGCCTGGTATTCCACACATTCCACGCATTCACAAGTTGTCTTGTCAGAGGTGAAGGAAGGGGTTTGGTATTCAGATAAATCTGTGCCGGGACCGAGGATTGAACCCCGGACCACCAGCACAGATGTCCGACACCTTACCCCTAGACCATCAGGTCACCAGTGGGAGTGTTGGGGATGTGATGAAATGTCAGTGTTTTTTTTTTTTCAGTTTTTATAGCAATTTTTTTTTGTCAAAATAGATCAAATATTCTTTCAGTAGAAACATAGAGTTTAATTTTCTACGCACGGTGACCTCAACATTTTTTGAATATCTGTCAAGGGTGTCCTGGAATTTTTATGGCATTTTCTCATCATTTAAAAAGTTTAGTTTCCAATGCCGCTATACTTATGACAAATATTAAACAACTGTTGCTATCACCAAGTGAAGCCTTATATCTCTATTGAAGCAATGTTTTATTTATTTTGACAAAATAATGTTTTGCTATAAAAATAACAAACACACTTACCTTGTATCGCGTCCCCTACATCCCCATCTTAACGACTGTAGTAACGATAATCTAATGGAGGGGGCGAGATCTACTGTTCACAGAATTACTAGTTAATAGTAATTAATTAATTGATATTGACAAATTGAATTGAATTTACATAGCCTACATATTCTCTTACAAAAATTATTATCCCAAAGATATATCTATAAATTAAGAAATTGTTTGAAAACGTTATGTTTCCATTGATAGTTTTTATCTAAATGTCTAAGTAAATGTACAGTTCAATTTGAATAAGAAAAACCTTGTTAGATAGATTTAAAAGATACTCTTTCTTTTTTTCCGTATCCATGCAGTACTTCATCTAATGGGATCTTTAAATGTCACTAATTAATATTATATATAACAACATTAATAGCATATATTCTATACATGTTAAAATAGTTTGTAAGTTACAGCTAGAAGAAGGTTGTTTATTGTAAATATTGGCTGAAGATAGCACAGCTAGATGAAGGTTGTTTGTTGTAAATATTGGCTGAAGATAGCACAGCTAGTATCAACTAATAAATATCATTACCAACTAGGTTGACATAGTAAAACGTTATCATTGCTGACCTAATTTATTTTTAACTTTATCCTTTCCATAATATTTTTAATCATATGGCATAAAGTCTAGGGATGGATTCCATAATTCATCTTAGCCGTCAGGATTAAACGTAACGTCGTCGAGTGTTTAAGATTAAAAAAAAACACATCAAAGGATCTTAAATTTGTAATTGTATAACATGAAAACTTTATTCACGAGCTATAAATAGCACTGACTGAAACGAGAAGGAATTATTTCAACGATACATATAGCTCCAAGGACTTATCTAATATAAAAAGTGGAGTATTCTATTTTATTCTCGCCATGCTAGGGAACTAACATTATCTCTGCTTCCTAGAAGATTGTGGCTCTGCTTTTTATGATGAATTCTTGCTTTTCAAGCCACGACGGTAGTGTGATTAATGAGGCCCTAAGGCAGGTAGGAATAGTATAAGGACCGAGGTGAAGGTAACTTGATACTAGAGCTGACTGTGAGGAGGTCAGCTTTTAAATGCGAAGCAAAGTTTAAGTCCAAGTAGGTGTTACTTTTTTTTTTTTGTCACATAAAACTACGTTTTTAATTATTCGTTAATATCATATTGGTAAAGAAAAGAGTGTAAACATATCTGAATTTATCTATGCTTACGTTATAGATGTTATTTAATCACTAGTTTGTGTTAAAATACTGTTTATTAGCTGTTCTAAAAATGTGTCACATTTATAGATATATTTAATTATGTTCATAATATATAGGGGCTTTCTTTTTACTCTGAGATTTTTTTTAAGATACAAAACACTAATATTCAGTTATACAGAGCTTGGTATAACACAATGTGGAGAACCAACCCAAAAGCATAATTACCGTTTACAGGGATCTGACAATATTGACACAGCCTAGCAATGAACCATAGACTATAAGGGAGATAAATCTGATATATGTTATGGTAATTATTGTTCCACACATGAACATAGTCCCCCAGTTATTTAAATATTATGTTCAACGACATGTCTATCACCTATGAATCACTAAAGAATCAACCTCTCCTCATCCATATACCTTGACCCGTTGCGGTTTAGGGGGGGAGAGTATGGTTGAGGGTAGGAGGGGGGTAAGGGATGCTGTGTCAGCGGACGATGCTCGCACACCAAACCTACCCCAGGCTGCGCCGGAACAAACTAATGGATCAAGCAAGACTGACGAGGAGAGCGGACCAATCAGAGAGCAGATTGGCAACAGCCCCTCGGGGTCGTTGAGAATACTCTCATCACTAGACAAGAGAAGTTACAAGGTAAGGGGGGGGGGGGGGTTGTTTGAAAAGAGGGTAACAAACTTTACTCCTAAGTAGGTTTCTTTTGTGTTTCAATACCAAATATATGGCCATTTATTTGACATTCAAGTGTAACGATATTATGAACATTGGTGTCATAAGTGGGATACATTTTAGGGGCTGGTGAACTTCACTTTAAAGTATGTTTTGTTTATGTTTAAATATAAAATATTTAGCAATTTAGTTGGCATTCGAGGATAGCGATATTATTAGCTCTGTTGTCAGAAGTGGAGTACTTCTAAATTTAAAATCAATCAAGTTTAGCCCGAACAAAGTATTTTCGTATTATTATAAACTTTTCCCTAATGTAAATAGTAATATGTTGTCTACTAGAACATTATCTTAACTGAATTTGCAGTTGTGTTCAAAGTTTAGAAAGCTTCCTCGTTTCCGTCGTTCTGTGGCTTTTGTTGGCTTGATACACAAACCGTTACGACAATAACAACTCGGGATTAAAGGAGGGGAGGCTCTCAAAATGAAATTACATAGTTGTAATAATAAGTCAGATGCAAAAACAAGAGAAGTAAAAACATCTTCATTAATCTCTCATGAAAAACTCGACTCTTAAAAAAATGGCATTATTATTTTCTCAAATTTGAGAGTAAAAATGTAACATGTCAGACGGTATGTATTCAACAAGTTAAGTAAGAAGCAATAGCTATTTCACAAGTAAAGATATATCCTGAATATGATTTATTGTTTGAAAGAGGGTTCAAGCTTAGACGTAATCAAAAATGACCCTACTACAATGCTAATATTTAAAAATAATACTAAGCCAATTTTAATGATATGCACCCACATTTACTTAGAGGAAGAGAGTTGAAAAACATTGAGTAAAACTCACTTCAGTATGACCACACGGGTTTCGAATCATGACCTCCCCATCACCGGTAAACCCAACTAGATAAAAATAAAATTTGCAAAACATGCACATGTAAATATTATAGGCAACTACAAATAGGTAAAAACACCACCTTACTGCCTTAGATTAGATCTTAGTATGGTATATTGATGTTTATACTTTGAGTAAACTAGATTGCGCCTGACGTTTAGTCAGCATGCCCACCAGTGAGGGTAATTCATGTTGTTCATTGTCAAGGTCGTATAAATTGGCGTCGGTTTCAAAGTGATTGATCTCTAGATGATTAACAAATGCATTTGCTTATTTTAGAGTTATTTTTGCAGCTAGTTTCCAAAATAAAGTATAATTAAAAATAGTTCAGCTATTTTATACTTCGCATTAAAATTAAATAGATATTTAAATATGAACCGTTTATAGATTTCTATTGATAAGGAATGGACGTTATTGACATAGGGATACAAACGTGACTTACAAATTAACTTAACCTAAGACAACAAAACTCAATACTAGCCACCACTCAATCTCAGCAGAATGGCTAGTTATATTGGAGGAACAGGATGAATATTTTAACTATTTGGAGCTTCGATTAGGAATCAAAGCTCACTGGACAACTTGATATACAGTGGTTCCCAAAATTCTGCCAGTCGCGTATCCTTTTCGGGGTCATAGCCCAACAAATATACCCCTTACAGGTTGTCATAAAATAAAAATAGGAGACAAACACCAACTTTATCGTAAATTATAAATGACTGTTCCAAAAATTTTATTAATGCTGGATTTATAAGCATAAATAAAGTTATAGCAAAGGGAATAAAAAGTTTTATAAAATCACATAACACCGCATCAAAATCTGCATTAACTTGTTTCATCACCAAATCACACAAAAAAAAAAATTGTTTAATAAAACATAGTAGTACGTTACCTACCCCTAGATCCCAATCGGATACACTCAGGGTGGTTTTTCCTAAATGAGTATCCACTTTACCTCCACGCAAATTTAGGTGCACTTCATATAAGTTAAAACCTTCCTAATCCCTAACACATTAGTTTAATTATACGTATAACCCGTAAAGGTAGTAATACATGGTGACTATATTATATATATATATAAACAATATTCTTGTAGGCGATTTCGAGTAGAAAGAACCATTTTGAAAGTACAAATATTTATTTGCGGTCAACATTGCTAATATATATTTATATTATTTATATTATTTTATAGGTATTGAATAATAACATCAAAAGTGATAAATGTTGATCACATAGTGATGTAACAGAAAGTAAAAGCTATTTCGATAGCTTTTGTAACTTTTTAAAGGCCTTTCTTCCCGCCAGATTCCAACTTACTATTTCCAGGAGTGACAAAGTCAAAGCAATACAGAAAAAAGAAATAGTTTCGTCACTTCGTGGGTGGTAAATTAGGAGTTGTACGTCGGTTCCTTGATTGGTCCCTTGCTTCGAACTTGCCCTTAAGTCTCTACGATGGTTTAATGCTGAATGGCGTTTAATTAGACAGCCCCTGGGAGACTTAAGCCCTCAAGGGCGTGCCGAAGGAAACTGAAATCGATACAATGCGAACAGTTCAAGTTCCTTCAAGAGAACCCGACGAAACGTTTCACAACATCGCCGCATGGAGTGCTAGTGTCGCCTTGTCGGCAAACAAAGCTTCTCAGAGTACCAGGTACAGTACCTTAGAAAAAGAAAGTTTATACCACTTCGGTGGTTGAATGGTCTAATACGTCACTTTCGTGTTAGACTGGCCTGCTGATGACCGATAGGTCGTAGTTCCAATCCTGATCAGGTCTACTGAGAGTGGTTTTCCCAAAATTGTTTCCAATTCTCCTTCCACGCAAATGTGTGTAGACTACCCATAAAATGCTTCCTTCCTCATCCCTACCTCATTAGAGTAATTATCATATATGCAACCTGAACAGGTATAAGGACACGGTGACATATATAAAAAAAAGAAATGTTATTTGATAACAAAACTCTTTTATTGACCTAGCTTCGAATGGTTTAGTCTTCACTTTGCGTTAAAAAGTGTCCCTTCAAACGACACACGGTAAAAAATGATTGGCACATTGAAAAAAAGCTTTGATTAGTAATACTTTCATGGAATAGTAAGGCTACATTTAGAGGAAGTGTACCTTCATTTGCGTGGAAAAAGAGTGAAAACCCGGTTTTGGAAAACAACCCTCAATACACCAGACCGGTATACGAACCTTGATCTACCCGTCAGTGGCGTCTAGTCTCTCACAATAGTAGCGCCTTAGACCATACGGCCAGTAAAGCGGATCATTTTGTTTGAAATGTAATATTTTTGATAGGTAACTGACTATACACTTAACATATATATAGAGTGTGAAGTGAAAATAGTGAAAGTTCACTGGATGGGTAGTGAGTACAGGGGGTAGGGAGGGGAACAGCGGGGAAATGGACATCTTTGTGAGTAAGGGTTGAATAAGAGGGTTTAGGGGGAAGTGAAGGGGATAACAAACCACAATGGAAAATACCGGTTGTGTTATTTCATTAAGACTCAAGAGTGTTGCTGAAGTTTTGTTGAACCTAAAGTTGGTAAAAAGCAGAGGCAAGCAAATTATCTCTGTTCCGTGCGTATTCCTTCACACAAGTGGTGAGAAGACAGAGAAATACTGTTCTAATATTAGTTTAGATTTCATCTGAACCGGCGAGAAATATACTCAAGTTGAAGATAGTCTGGTGTTGTTTAATACCAAAAAGGTCGGGGATTAAATCCCATCTAGATTTTTATTATTAGCACCGTTTCTTACTACCCGTTCGGGTTATACGCACTTACGCTAATGTGTAATGGTAGGGTGATTGTGAGATGAAATGGAGGACCTAAAGTTTAACGTGGAATCCGAACCACGGGGCGGCTTGGCATTCCACACATTCACAAGATGTCTTGTCAGAAGTGTATGAAGGGTTTGGAAATCAGATAAATCTGTGCCGGGACCGAGGATTGAACCCCGGCCGCCAGCACAGAAGTCTGACACCTTACCCTAGACCACCAGGTCACCCCCCCCCCCTCCCTAGTTGTAATGACTGTATATTCGTTCCTTAATTATTTAAGTTTCCTCTAAATTTTTACTTCCATATTCCTACTAGATGAGTGTAGTTAAATGCGTATCGCCTAAATGGGTAGTAATACCAGAAGTACTTAAAATCGAAAGTATTTATATATAAACACTTTATATCGTCATAAACTACATTCTAGTTTTAACGGTGTAGTAAGGGGTTTTTTCATGGAGTTCTATCTTTTGACAACATGGCCCACCCCTTTATTTTGATCCACACACTCTACCTTCATATATTTTCTTCGTCACTCTATCCACACTCATCCTCTCGACATGCCCAAACAAACGTAAGAAGGTTCTTTCACATTGACCTATTGGATTCGAACCACTCTACTCCATCACCCATTCCATTACTTACTCAGTCCATACGTGTTTTTACTCATAAAATTCTCACTAATCATATAAAAAATTATTTATAATTAATAAGTTGTTCATATTTAAATTCAAATCTTTAATATCACGAAGTGGAATATGTTTACCTTAAAACTGATAGTTAAATCTCGAGGTCGTGTCCAGTAATGGTTTTAATGAATGTGACAACTTGAAAGAAATATTATAAACATTAAATTAATTTAGTAGTACTAATTTTTTTATCCAACCCAAATCTATTATTATTTTATAAATTTTTTATAAACCAGTTTTTTTATATATATTTTATTCATTAAAAATCTTCCTATGTCTGTTGGATTTTTATTTTATTATAACAATTTCAATTAAATATTTACACGTTAAAATTAAATATATGAATCTTTGTTAATTTATAGTATCTGATTAACTTAATTATTAACATAAATTTTGAGCACAGCTTAAGTTGATTTGTTTGGTTTTTAAAATAAATTTCATGGTTATAATTCCATATCTGAATCCAATTGAAATAAAATATTAATAGATTTTTTACAGATAAAAACATTGAAAATATGTAGATAGGAATAAAGAATACTTCAAAACTATTTCCAAAATATAGATTTTCTTTAGAAAACAAGGTTGATTTATTAATCTACATTTTAATTGTTTAATTATTTGCACCGTTGGGCGTGTGGTCTAAGTGGCAGGCTAATTTAGTCTGGTTGTACTATGACGTGGAGGTTGGGACTTAAATCCCAACTGGGTGTAATGAAGGTTTTTTTTCCTACTTGATTTCCCACTCTTTCAACTTAAATTCGGAAATATTTCCTTTTAAATTCTAACTTCCTCCTCCTTCATATAGAGATAAAACAATCAATTTTTACTTTTATTAACATCCACCATTTGCAATAAAACATAGGCTTTTTTTTTCTATTAAAAACCATGTAACCCACTTTGGTGGCAGCGCGGTCTAACGTGCTACTCTTGTAATAAACTAGACTGCTAATGACGAGGAGATCGAGGTTTGAACCTTGGTTGGGTGTAGTAAGGGTGGTTTTCCCAAAATGGTTTTCCACTATAGCTCCACGCAAATTATGGTACACTTCTTCTAAATATATCCTTCCTAATCTCTAAAACCATTAAAGTAATTAGTGCATAAGTGAATAATTCCTACTAGGGGATGAAACGCTGGGCTATTATTATTTTTTTTTTAC
Source organism: Timema cristinae (assembly GCA_039000515.1). NCBI lineage: Eukaryota > Metazoa > Arthropoda > Insecta > Phasmatodea > Timematidae > Timema > Timema cristinae. Next base: position 72,810,661 of record JBCFYV010000003.1, on the reverse strand, counting down.
ATAAACACTAAAATATAAACTATTATTTTTGTGTGTGTTTGACTGCAAACCAGAGACTGATATGAAAGTATTGCAGACAAGCGGGCCGGTCAGATACATCTCTCGGGTGAGATGTGGCCCGCGGGGCCGTGAGTTTGCTAACCCGGTCTATCACGTCTCTCTCGCAATATATTGGACTATAATCACGGTCGGGTGAACTGGGGGTGTTTATTCCACGCAAATTCATATAAAATTCCTCTAAATTAAACCTTTCTAAAGGCTAACCCTTAGTAAAGTTAGTGCATATGTGTACAAACCTAGTCGGGTATTAGGACGTGATAAATAAATAGTATCTATATTTCAGTGAAACCTATTTGAGGGTCAAACCGTGGTCTTTTTGAACTGAGGTCAATCCTATCAGCCACATGACCTATCCTATCAGTCACATGACCATCCTATCAGCAACATGACCAATTCTATCAGCACATGACCAATCCTATCAGCAACATGACCAATCCTATCAGCAACATGACTATCTATCAGCACATGACCTATCCTATCAGCCACATGACCTATCCTATCATCACATGACCTATCTATCAGCCACATACCTATCCTATCAGCCACATGACCTATCCTATCAGCCACATGACCTATCCTATCAGCCACATGACCTATCTATCAGCCACATACCTATCTATCAGCCACATACCATCATATCAGTCACATGACCTATCATATCAGCCACATATCTATCATATCAGCCACATGACCTATCATATCAGCCACATGACCTATCCTATCAGCCACATGACCTATCCTATCAGCCACATGACCAATCCTATCAGCCACATGACCTATCCTATCAACAATGACCAGTCCTATCAGCCACATGACAATCCTATCAGCCACATGACCAATCCTATCTGCCACTGACCAATCCTATCACTACATCCTATCAGCCACATGACCAATCCTATCAGCCACATGACCAATCCTATCAGCCACATGACCAATCCTATCAGCCACATGACCTATCCTATCAGCCACATGACCAATCCTATCAGCCACATGACCAATCCTATCAAAAGATAAAGCCCGTCCTGGTCCAATTTTAGTATTCGTATTCGATAGGGAACGAACTCAAAGTTTGGCTATTATTTAATTCCGTTCCTTTTTGGTAGCGTCTTCAGCAATTTCCGGACGATCAACTTGGTATGCATCGGGGCTCAGGGCTTTGAACCACGGGAAATCGTGAGAGAAACGTCACTGGGAAACGTCTAGAAGATTGGTTAAGAGGAGGCGGGTAGTATTGAGTTAGAATTTAGCTCTTGTCGCCCACCCTCCTCCCCATCACCTCCTTCGCTAACTCTAAAACAGCCCTTCCGCCGTGTGTGGCTCCATTCAACCGCGCCTCAAAGGCGAAGACGTGATGGAAAGTAGAGCACTTTGTATTAGGACAATCTTGGGCTGCACCACAGAGCGCCTGGTGGAAGCGCTTTGTACTCCGGACTAAAACTAGAGATCTAGATCTATTTTCTGAAGCAGTCTGTCCTCAAACTGTGGTCCGTGGACCAAGGGCACCCATGTGTGTTTTCCAAATGAGGGGGTTGGTTAGAGTCCCATATGCGGGGGGGTGCTACGCATTCCCACCCCTCCTTGAAATAAGATTTCAGAAATTTAACTTTGTAGGGAGGGAATTTTAAAGCATCTGAACATAATTTTGATTAATGAGTTACATGAGCTAATTTTAGCAAACAAAAAATGTTTTGGAAAAATTAAAAGTAAATAAAAGAAGTTGTAGCTGAACCCATTGAAAAGAAACAATATATTTTCACAAGTAACCGAACAGAACAAAATGAAAATAAAACTGTTGAAGAATGAATCGTAGAAGAAGTTATATTTTATCATTTTTTATCTCTGTTAATAAAGATATTGATGATTCAAAGTTATTAATAGCAAATTGCAACCAAATCCTAAATATATAATTTTGTTTTTCCATAAAAATTAACAAAAAGTAAATATGGCAAAGGGATAGAGGGGGTTGAAGCCCCCTTTCCCCCTCATTACCCATATATAGGCGACCACGGACCACGGTGGTCCAAAAACAGAATATAAGATTTTATTTTTTAGCACTACGTCTTAGGATACTAATCGTTTGGGTTTTTTTGCCTGTGTACTTTACGCTAACGGGTTAGCAGCTATGAAGGTTGAGAACTGTACCCACATTTGCGTAGAGAGAGAATGGGAAACAATTTAGGAAAAACAAACCTCAGTACACACCCAACGGGATCTAAACACAATTTCCCAGTCATCAGCAGTCTAATCTATTGTGATATTGACGCTTTAGACCATGTAGCCACCAAGTGGGTGGAAAATAACTAATATTAATTTAATATTAAGTTAAAGATGACCAGATTGACGGGCTAAGTGCGTTAAGTCGACAATAATTTGTACCACAAGTAGTATAGAATGGGACCCACCTCGGTGGCCCAATGATCCAAACACCACTTTCGTGTTGGACTGGCCTGCCGATGACAGGTGGATAGGGTTTGGAATCCCGGCTGGGTCTACTGAGAGTGTTTTTTACACAAACGGTTCCCCCTCTCTCTCCACGCGAATGCGGTAAATTACCTCTAAAGTTAATCCTTCCTTATCCCTACCCCATCAGAGTAATGATCATTTACGCGTATTACCTAACCAGGTAAGACGCGCTGATAAACAAAATATTACATATTAAATGTGATTAATAAACATAGTGAAATAAAAAATATTGTATATTACCACTTTACAAGACCGTACCCTTCGTTTACCCTTAAATATAGCAATCTTACCTTGAAGGGTTCCACTATGTCGTAGCTTATAAGATAGGGTCATAGTATAATCTGTCAAGGTCAGACTGCTAACTTGCCTGGTTCCCCTATGGCATAGCTTATAAGATAGAGTCATAGTATAATCTGTCAAGGTCAGACTGCTAACTTGCCTGGTTCCCCTATGGCATAGCTTATAAGATAGAGTCATAGTATAATCTGTCAAGGTCAGACTGCTAACTTGCCTGGTTCCCCTATGGCATAGCTTATAAGATAAAGTCATAGTATAATCTGTCAAGGTCAGGCTGCTAACTTGCTTGGTTTCACTATGGCGTAGCTTATAAGATAAAGTCATAGTATAATCTGTCAAGGTCAGACTGCTAACTTGCCTGGTTCCCCTATGGCATAGCTTATAAGATAGAGTCATAGTATAATCTGTCAAGGTCAGACTGCTAACTTGCCTGGTTCCCCTATGGCATAGCTTATAAGATAGAGTCATAGTATAATCTGTCAAGGTCAGACTGCTAACTTGCCTGGTTCCCCTATGGCATAGCTTATAAGATAGAGTCATAGTATAATCTGTCAAGGTCAGACTGCTAACTTGCCTGGTTCCCCTATGGCATAGCTTATAAGATAGAGTCATAGTATAATCTGTCAAGGTCAGACTGCTAACTTGCCTGGTTCCCCTATGGCATAGCTTATAAGATAGAGTCATAGTATAATCTGTCAAGGTCAGACTGCTAACTTGCCTGGTTCCCCTATGGCATAGCTTATAAGATAAAGTCATAGTATAATCTGTCAAGGTCAGGCTGCTAACTTGCTTGGTTTCACTATGGCGTAGCTTATAAGATAAAGTCATAGTATAATCTGTCAAGGTCAAACTGCTAACTTGCCTGGTTCCCCTATGGCATAGCTTATAAGATAAAGTCATAGTATAATCTGTCAAGGTCAGGCTGCTAACTTGCCTGGTTTCACTATGGCGTAGCTTATAAGATAAAGTCATAGTATAATCTGTCAAGGTCAGACTGCTAACTTGCCTGGTTCCCCTATGGCATAGCTTATAAGATAAAGTCATAGTATAATCTGTCAAGGTCAGGCTGCTAACTTGCCTGGTTCCCCTATGGCGTAGCTTATAAGATAGAGTCATAGTATAATCTGTCAAGGTCAGACTGCTAACTTGCCTGGTTCCCCTATGGCATAGCTTATAAGATAAAGTCATAGTATAATCTGTCAAGGTCAGGCTGCTAACTTGCCTGGTTTCACTATGGCGTAGCTTATAAGATAAAGTCATAGTATAATCTGTCAAGGTCAGGCTGCTAACTTGCCTGGTTTCACTATGGCATAGCTTATAAGATAAAGTCATAGTATAATCTGTCAAGGTAAGACTGCTAACTTGCCTGGTTCCACTATGGCGTAGCTTATAAGATAGGGCCATATTATAATCTGTCAAGGTAAGACTGATACCTTTTAGGGTAAACGGAGTGAACATTAATAACTTTATCAACTGCGGTTAAAACGACGGATGGTAATTAATTAAAATAAGTGGCCCGGATTTGCATCGACCCCTAATAAAGTGGACCATTGTTGGTAAAAGTTGAACGGTGGTATTTTGTTTACTTTAAAATAATATAGCAAATAAATAGTAGCTTACAGGTAATAAGGTTTTTCGATGAATAAATCGATTTGTTTCTTATATCGATATATCGATATATCGATAATATCCTGATTATACAGAAATGTGAACCAAATCTTTTCGAAAACAATTCCTTGGGTTGTTTATATACAACAAATGTTTATCATTTCTTTAAAGTAAATACATTTAGGAAGTGCCAAAATAATCTAAAGTTTTAATAATAGTCAAATGGGAAGCCGCAATTTACAAAATAGAATATTTCGATGGAAATAACTCAAGATCTACCAAACTTTTTTTTATATAAAATAATTTATTTCGGGGTTAGCATACCAAAGTTTACCAATTATCAATATATAAAATCACAATTTTTATAATTTACATTTGTTACTTTTAATATAGTTTCTGATAATGTTAAGAACGCCTGTGGGTTTCTTACTACAACCCAATAGACAGTTGTGTAAGTCATTAATACATAACTTGCAGGAGCTTTGATAATTTAACTGGTGGTTAGAAGAACGCCTGTGTTTAGCTTTTACTAAATATTTATCCCTGTATTTAGGGAGATTATAACTTTCAAATACTTTTATAATATAATAATGATTTTAAAGATGTTTGTATATCTATACTATCAAATACAAAGGCATGTGGTTAAAAACGTACAGTTTCTGGCTATTTTATAATATAATTATTATTGATTTAAATATACCTGTATGTATATACTATCAAATATACATATGTGTATAGCATAGCCTTCAGGCGAAATTATCTTAGAATTTATGATTAGATTAACTTACTATGTTGCTAACTCTATACATACAGTCGTGTCAATGGTAGCTATTGTATTGTTGTCAAGTCAGGTTGTTGAAGAGGCTGTAAGAGTCAAATGTTTCTTCACATTAATTGGCAATTATTTACACTCATGCCGATACACCAACATCCATTCGCCACTATATTATAGGTCCGTGAAGTTGGCAGCACAAATTATTAGGCACAAATAATGAGGATTAAATAGCAAAGCAAATTATGAAGCCTATACCAATATTTAGTGCTAAATTTGTGCCACAAGAATTTCCCCATAATGTTCGTGAAAACACCGAAAAACAAAAACAAAAGTAGGTGCTGCTGGCAACACTCATAATGGCACAAATTATATATTATAGCATCGGTGATTGCTATAATGTATAATTAGGGGAAAACAGTTTACTAGTACAGTCCCATCAAACCTATAATGCACGGGCAACAACTAACGAGCCGGCCTTTGAACTGCTTGACAAAATAACGTATTGTTTTAAAACATTTTATAATTAGAGACTAAGTTTAAAAAATATATATTATGTTATTATTAGCACCGCGTCTTACTACCCGTTCGGGTTATACGCACTTACGCTAATGTGTAGTGGTAGGGTGATTGTGAGATGAAATGAAGGACCTACAGTTTAACGTGGAATCCGAACCACGGTGGAGACCTGGCATTCCTCACATTCACAAGATATCTTGTCAGAGGTGAAGGAAGGGTTTGGTAATCAGATAAATCTTTGCCGGACCGAGGATTGAACCCGGCCGCCAGCACAGAAGTCTGACACCTTACCTCTAGACCACCAGGTCACCCTTATATATTATGAATAAAAATGTATGCATCGTGGAATATAAAACAGGTATGAATTCTGACACCTTCCACAGTAAAGTTAATAACTAGAGAGGTTTAAATGCCAGGTTAAAATGTTATAGTTAGTAACTAAACTAAACCTGAATTTATATATAAAAAAAAAAAAAAAAGCTCAAAGAGATGTCCCCCATGAGTGTTTTCAAAACGCCACACATGTTTAGCATGTGCCCTACAACTAATCGGGGACCTCAATAAAAACAGCAAGCATGCCTACAAATTAGTTTCTTACTCTTATTTTTGTTCGTCTCTAAAGTCCTTTCCATAAATAAGTCTGTAAATTGAATTAATAAAGTTTGGTATCCTTCCTCTAAGAAATTTCAGTTATATTTACTCTCAACTTTACCCCACAGGTGTAATTAAATTTAGATATTCTTATCGGGCAGTAAGGCACAACGCACAGAAATAAAACGTTGTTCAATAAACGAAGCTGGTTGCATCTTAACATGATGCACACTAAACACAATCACACTTGATAGAAGCCAATGGACCCACTTTGATGGCTTCGTGGTCTAAGATGCTACTCTCGCAGTAGAATAGATTGCCGATGATAGGGAGATTGAGGTTCAAAACTCGGTCGAGTGAACTGGGGGTGGTTTTTCCTAAATAGTTTTCCACTCTCCCTCCACGCAAAATTGGGTGCACTTCCTCTAATATAACCGCCCTAGTCCCTAAAACCATGAACATAATTAGTATATAATCGTATATAACGAGCAGAAAGACGCGGTGTTTAAAAAAAAGCCAATGAACGAAACAGAAATAAAGGGGGAAATGATTATTTCAAGCCATGAGGCCTTTTGTCAATCTGCTGATAACGCTTTCCCTATTCCGCTAACAAGTACAAACAACCACTCTGTTATTTTCACCTGGACAGAACTAATTTGGATTTCAAAATCCACCTTTTATTATTTCCTATTCTAGATACACAAATATTTCCACGGACATTTTTTTATCTACATCCTGGCAGGAAGATTTCTTCTGGACATTATCGTGGATAAACCAAATAGCCTGAGCTTAGAGGATTAAAAAATAGTTTAAAAAATATGATCAAAAAAAATAGTTCAGTCACAACTTAAGACTGGAAATTATGATTTCTGTTTCAATGATAATATATCATTAAAACCCACGTGAGGACGTTACCTACCTGTGACGTCATGGACGTTCAAGATATGATTTGCCGTTTTAGTGAATTTATGTTTTACTCAGCTAGTTTTAAAGATATAACGTTGAAACCGAAACATAAGTTCTCAATTAATTCTGTAAATAGTCCTACAGTTTCATATAATTATTATTTTATCTTGAAGTAGTTTTTTTGTAAACGTATTTTTTATAAATCCTCCCCATCTTAGACTATTTGGTCTGGTCACTAAAATGCCCTGTAGGAATCTTCTTGCCCGGATGTAGATTAAAATTCCGTGGTAGCATATATATATCTAGAACAGGAAACAATAAAAAAGTAATTTGAAAAGTAAGTCAATGTTTTCAAGGAGAAAATATTAAAGTGATTGTGTAAACTTGTCAGATGAAGAGGGAAAGGGTTATCAGCATATAGACAAGAACCCTCTCAGGGTTGACTTCTCATTTTGTTCCCTCTCTTTCTATTTTGTACATTGGCGTCTAAGTGGGATATTGCTTAGTCTGCTTAGCTGCGTCAAGCTAAGATGCAACCCGCTTCGCAAAATAGCTTCGAAATCTCCCAAGTAAGCAACATAGTTAATGGAAAGTTAAGGCATAAAAAGGGAAATTCTATCTTGACTTGATGCTACGTCACAGGTAAGTAAGTAACTTGAATGAACAAAGATGTCGGTACCCCTGTTTGGCTGTAGATAACTCTTGACATTAAGAGTCATCCTACCTCGGAAACCAATATCAAGAAAATGTCGCAGTCCACGATGAACCGTATTGAACCTAATTATAGAAGGGTCAGTTCCTTTTCCTTGTTAGAAATTGCGTGCCCGGCGCTGGTATCCGCATTGCAGTTGCAGATTGACAGCTTCATTGTACACTCGCGTTCACAAATATAGACATGGTTTTACTTGAATGTCACATTCAAAATACCAGATCATAACAGCTCAACATGTTCAAACTAAATGCAGATTTTATACTAGTACTAACCCTTAACACTAAGCAACTATTCTAACATCAGGGATGTTAATTAGTACCTAATCCTAGCACCATTTATGTTAATTAGTATCTGGGTAGTAATACGAGTGCTTACACAAATAAAAAACTCATATTAATTGCAACTAAAACCGAACCAAGGACGTTTAACTCTGTATTATACTTTCGTTTACAGAACAATGATACGTTTGGGTTTGCCGGAAGTTGAACCCGAATCCTTTGGATCCCAAGGCAGATTGATATATTGCTATTTTAAAATATATAATAATATTTTAATTTGTTTGATGATTTACTGGTTTACAAATGATGAGAACATTCAAAGAACATGGATTGAAATTGGTTATTTACAAAGTGTTTTATAAAAATATTAACATCAAGATAGTAGAACATTTAACATGACATGAAACACTTTAAAAAAGTAAAGATAATTACAATTCTAGCAAATATAGTTAAAATAATAAGTTTAAATAAAGTTAATTGATTGGTAGAAATTAAATTCTAGCGTATTAAGTAATATGTTATTAAAATGCAGAAAAGGAGAACACAGCAACTGTACAACATTCAAATCTCCAATAAGTATTCTGGTCTCATTTTTTAATTATAATAGTATATTACTTAATACCTTCAAATTAAATCTCCACCAAGCAATACACTTTATTTAAACTTATTCTTTCAATTGTCATATTTTCTAAACATTGGAGTTATGTTTGCTTTTTTAACGTGTTCCATGTCATTTTAAATGTTCTACTATATTTGTTGATGCTTATATTTTATAAAAATTACAAATTTCAATCCATATTAATTAAATGTTCTCGTCTTCTATAAGCCAATATTTAAAAAAAAATTCAAATCTTGTATTATATAAAGCTCCTTACTAAACAAATTTTACAATGTTTTTCTAAAATGCTAAGCATAAATTAATAGTGATACTGAATTTTTATACTAATGATGATGATGATGCGGATTGGACCCGTGTATGCCTTACAGCTGAGCATTAATTATAATGATATCAGGTTTTATATGATGATGATGATGATGATGTGATGATGATGATGATATGATGACGCGTGCATGCCTTACTGCGCACTTGTTATCAAACAACTATGACGATCTGAATTTATGTATATTTCTTACTATGGGATCACTTGTTGAAATTTGTTGAATTGTTGAAATTAGTAGAAAATTAATGTTGTACACGGTTTATTTTACTAATTGCACTACACTATTGTAAGTTCAACATTAAATGATACAGTTTTTGTTCGTTTACGAACTTACGTAGTTAGCCAGAGCTAGTGCTGTTACAAATTGAGATTTTATTTCTTTAGATTACTATAATTCTGTGTGATATAATGTTTTCTGTCTGGATTCATACGCACAAGCTGCTAATATATGATCTACCCCTTGCTTCTTGGACCCCTTGTCGCCAGTGTCAAAACTAACTAATAGGAGAACTCCTGGCAACCTGATGTTGGGAAGGCTAGCTTCCTATTGGGTAAAGACAGCCAGCTCATCCATCAGCTGATTTTCAATTAGAATGAAGAGAGTTTTTTTTAAACAAAGAAAGTTTTAAATCGAATTATATTGAGATTACTTCTGAAAACGACTGATCATCCATAGATGAAGTATTAAAAGTAAAATGTACATATGGTTTTTAAAGAAATATACACTTCATCCATGACTTTTTAAATAAATGAGAGGGGTACAAAACAGTATAATTGCACAAGTTGTATTCTGCAATCTTGGTAAGCTATTACGGGAGATATCAATGACCGAGTCTAGTCTTGCGTGCGACCATACCTTTACGTGACGCCGAGTCACCAGCTATTGACCTACAGGTTGAAACCTTGCGTGCGAAACACCGGCTTTTTGGTTCGCGTCCCCAGTAGTTCCTCTCTCTACCACCCAACACCCCAGCGCGGCGGTTAAACCTGCAACAGGAGTCTAGACTAGAGGGCACAGGAAGTGACTAAACTACCTCAGGGCGGGGTTTTAAAACCCTTTCCTTTTCCTAACTCCTTTTCCACATTTCGCCTCACGAGTTGAGCTTTCAAAGAATTTTTTTTTTATCACCGCGTCTTACGCCCTGTTCAGGTTACACGCTTATGTGCTAATTACACTAATGAGCTAGGGATGAGGAAGGTAGAATTTAAAGGAAATGTGCATGCGTTTGCGTCGAGTAAGAGTGTAGAACCATTTTGTAAATACACCCTTAGTACACCCGACCGGGATTCGAACCCCGATCCCCCAGTCATCGACAGTCTAGTACAACACGATAGTGACGCCTTAGATCATGAGGCCACCGAAGCAGGCTTGGAATATATTGAAATAAATTGTAGGTATATTTTTCTATTTTAAAAATAGAGTATTCCCGCACCGGTTGTCACAAGGTTTAAGGCGTCAGTCTCACGATTCTGGTATATGGAGTCCTAGATTCGAGTCTCTGCTAAGTGCACACGATATAAAAGTCCGAAGGGGGTCAGAGCTTTCCATAGATGATATATCATCCCCCACCCCCACGACCATGTGAGTGCATTTCCTCTAAACCTTCCCTACACGCACCCATAATAAATATCATGCCATGGTTTTAAACGCGGGAGAGGGGAATGAATACATATGTTCTATTTTAAATATCAGTCTACCGTTCCATGGAAATAGATCGGGTAAGGCCGTACTCTTGGTCGAGTGGTCAGCACTCCTGGCTAATAATCTAAAGGTCCCGAGCTCGAGTCCCGGTGGAACTATAAGTATTTTTCCCGAAGGGGATTTGTTTCTATGCTCACAACGGCCTGTTTATTTAGGTTTAAGCTAGGTTTTAGATTTATACTGGTACCAACAATCATCATCATCATCATCTCATAGGGATGAAGTAACCACATCTACAGGGTGTCCCAACCTCAGAAGACTGCTACATATCAGTCACTTCCAATAGAAGACCAGGAATTTATGTCGACAAATCCTGGTGGCATACGATAAAAAAATTGTGTTTTATATTATAATTAATAATAATAATATTTAGCACCGCATCTTACTACCCGTTCGGGTTATACGCTTTAAGTACTAATTACTCTAATGGGTTAGGAATTGGGAAGGTTGAATTAGAGGAAGTGAACCCGCATTTGCGTGGAGGTAGAGTGGAAAACCATTTAGGAAAAACCACCCCAGTTCACCCGACCGAGATTCGAACCTCAATCTCCCCGTCCTCAGTAGTCGAGCTCAACACGACAAGCGCGTTAGCCAACTACGCCACCGAAGTGGGTTATTTTATAATTAATTTAAAAATAGTTCGTTATAGAATGTAGGTTGTACGTATTCATAGACATAGCATGTAAAACCAATTAATTTATCTTGCCATGCATAAATTGTTACATTATTCATTAATAAAATTTTGAAAAAAAAATATATAATTGCTGTGGATTGTTTAATGTTTATTAAAAGTATGTAATAAAATATAAAGTGGTCTGAGACCTTAGATAGGTTGGGAGCGTGTTTGATAGTTGGAATAAAAGACCCGGGTTCATTTCCCGACTATGGGCAAAAATGTATCATTGGTGAAATGGCGGTGGGGTTCATTTTTGAAAGTGACGAATTAACGGCAGTGTGTTTGGGTGCTCTGTCTGTACTGATTTAAGTTAATTTATCTATCATGAACTGATAATCAGTCAGTCCATGAAGTGCACGTTAAGGTGAGAATGTAGGGGATGAGAGAAAAAAAAGGCCAGTTTTTTTTAGATTTTATAGAAACACTTTTTTTTTCTTAAATAAATCAAATATAACGACAGTAAAAACGTAGAGATTAATTTTCTTCACGCGGTAATATCAGCCGTGGTTAAATATCTGTCATGGCGGCATTAAGTGAGAAACTTTTTAAATGAAAAGAAAATGGGTCATTAGATTTGAGGACACTCTTGACATAGTTCAACAACTGTTGAGGTCATCGTGTGAAGAAAATGTAAACTATTATGTGTCTACAGGAGAAATAATTATGTTATTATGGACATAAAAATAACACTGCACTTAACTCATAATTTATAGCACTCTCACCTTAAATATATCATTAATAAATTCAAACATCAAACAATAACACATCTCTAAGATATGTAGGGGCCGGATTTAGTTGTAACCTAGTGTACATGAGGAGAAAATTCCAATATTATTTTCTTATAAACCCCGGTAACTTATGAGTTGACCTTGAGACGTTAAAAGAGGGAGTCAGGGTTGTCGCAATTGATTAATAGTTGAGAATAAAGATTAGAACTTGTCGGAGGGGGAGGGGGGGGATGAAGGGGGAGCGAGGGTTTCTGGTATCGATTGTCGATATTTGTCGGCCAATGTGTCTCGCGTGAGGGCTGGCATACTATATAACAGGGGTTTCCAACTGGCGGCCCGCGATACCTTATACTAAGTGGCCCGCGAGAATTCTTGCAAAAGTAAATCTATGGTAGTAAAATTGACGTTTTTAGCCGAAAAATGGAAAGTTATTTCCCTTTCTTGGAAAAACCCATAAAAAGGTGCAAATTATGTTCATGTTTAACTAATCTTCCATACGGCTGCTGTATTATATTGACGTATCAATGATAGTCAGAAAATTAATTTAGTATATAGTTAAACATGTTTTAATTACTACTTATTATTTAATTCACAATAAAATACATGTTCTAGATTTTTCATAACTTGACAAAAACTGAATTATTCTGCAGTATAGAGATCAGAGTTCCTGGATACAGATCCAAAGGTCCCAGGTTCGAGCCCAGCACTTCCAGATATTTCTGTAGGTCTGGAACGAGGTCAAACTCAGCTTTGGGAGGACAGATGAGGAGTGGATATGGTCTATAAAACTGATATTAACAGCCGGTTGATCAGTAGGGCTTGATTGCGGGCTGACATAACGATATTTTTTTTACATTAAATAGCTGATTATAATGTGACCCGCCAAATTAGATACAATTGTAGCCCTTGGGTACTTTTAAATTATAAACCCCTGTTATAAAACAAGGGTGTCCAAAGATTATCTCGTGGAGTTTATCTCTAAGTCCCACATGAGCAAGGGTTGACAATGGCAGCATTGCTGACTATTTTATATCTTGTGTTGCAATCATTTGGCCCGAGTCATACTCAGATCTCGAACTTTGATTATACGTAAAAAATTATATAATGTCACATACAATGCTCATAAGTACGTAAGTCTGCCCATGATCCCCTGTTTGTAAAAACTTATTAATTAAATATTATGTCTAAGTTTTAAAGAGATATTTAAAAAATGTATATAGAAAACTCGTATGGACAGTCAGTAATGAATGGGAGCTGAAGGAGTGAGGTTTGAAAGGGCATCCACTAGCCAACAGGCCAATGTGAGAGAAGAGTCTTACGTGGGTTCGGGCACGTTGAGAGGATGAGTGTGGATCGAGTGATGAAGCAAATATATGAAGGTAGAGTGTGTGTGTCGAAAGGAAGGGGTAGGTCATGTAAGACGTGACTAAATGTTGTAGACGAATGTATGGAAAAGATAAAATTAAGAGTTGTAAAGATAAAAGAGGATGTGATTGTGTATGGATGTTGAAGGAAGTATGCAAGGAGAGGGAAGTGTAGAGAACGTTAGTGAGGATGGATTAAGTAAGGAGTTGATTTTTTTTTAACGATATGCACAGTTTCTTGGCTATCCCATAAGGGAACGGTATGAATATGTATAGGTATGTATATATATTGTCATTTTGATTTTTTTAGGTACTTTTGTCCTCGATTTGTCTAACTTTTCATTTAATTTAGATAAATTATATTCATTATTAGAAACTTATAGCGAATAAGTATATCTTTAAATAATATCGATATTTTATAAGCCATAGACGCTCAAAAGAGTTTTTTTTAACATACAGTAGTCTGAATGAGAAGATAAACTAGTCAATGAACTTTATAATATCCTCTTTGCTTGTCTAGTTGTAACATACACATTCCTGTTGAGACTGCAACTAGGCAGGAGAGGGTTGCGTTAGGAGGGGGTAGCTATTACTTCTGAAGCAGGTATTTGTGAATCAATATCATATTCATCAGAAGGCAAGAGATCAGTTGTTGAAGTCTGTTAATCGCGTGTATATTCTCTAGTTTCCATAAGTAAATCGCGCTTTTAATTTAGTCGTATTCATTCATTACGGGATTTAGAGTGCCTACATATTTTTAGATAATTGTTTGTAAATTTGAAGTATTTTTTATTAGAATATATATATATCATCAAGGTCCGGGTTCATGCCATCATTTTTGAAAGACATTACCTTTCCCTTAATGTTATTAAGCATATATAATATATATCGGAGTTTTTGTAGGGGTGAACCTACATTTTGGCGCCCCCTCCTCTATCACATAATTTTGTTCCGAACATTGTTATACGGCCTTGAAAGGAAATAGTTACAAGACAGGAAATAATGGATTCAAGTGTCCATTGTGCTTATTGATTATTGCTAGTGGGATTTTTATTCAAGGTATAAAATATTTAAGACAATTAAATCGGAAAGTTTTTAATTTTGTGTATGTATTTTTGTGACGTAGTTAGTGATTAAACGCTAAGTTTCATCTAAAACATACAAAGTTATTCAGATATACAGGTTGTAGGGGGAGAAAATACGAGTATTTTTATTAATTATCTTGGGGGTCAGCGAGGCCAAATAGCAGCGCGACAAGACGTCAAAGTTTGTGCTGTAAGCACCTGGGGGGTAGGCAACTCATCAACCATCAGCACATAACATGTAGTGTGATGTAAATTATAACTAGAACAGGCACCATCGTGTGTGATATAGGAGGGGGTGTATGTGTTGGTTTGCGTGACGTGATACATGTGTTGCCTACCAACAGGCGCATACAATGCCAACTTTGATATCTCATAGCGCCACCATCCGGTGTCGCCAACTCCAAGTTCGTTTTAATCACCTCATACAACCTGTATAGTTTTTTCTTACCTGGAAGTATTAATAATCTTTTATAAGATACAGTTTCTGCTAGAGGACTTAATTTATTTTAAATAAATTGTTAGGTTTATTTTATATATGTTTATAACCAAAACTCACATCTTATTCCTCATTTCAAATCATACTGTATATAAATGTATTATGTTCACGAAATATTGAGTATGTTCAAATTTGTTCATCCTTAACAGATAAAAATTGCAAACATATGGATAATTCGTTTGTTTACGATCACAACAAACACGTATGAACGAAATCCTGGTGTACTTAGAGTAGTCTTAGTGATAATTGACAAAACGGTGGTATCTGAATCTCTGTAAAGATTCGAAGAAAGAAAAAAAATTAGATCTTTTAACCTATTAAACACTTCTCTTTATAATCCATTTACTTGGCGGTCAAGTGCCTTGCTTGTTTCATTGGGGAAGTTTGGACATCCTTGTTCTAGAACAAGACACAATAATAGACACTTACTAGGATCAGAAAGAAAAAAAACACGTAGATTAATTTATTTATCTGCGCAACAGGAGTTCACGTGACCAGTGACTATAATCAAATAAATTGTTTTGTGTGGTATACTCTAGCCTTCAGTTAATAGTTACAAAGTAGGCCTTGTGCACGGATAAGAAATGTTTAAATTAATGTTTTCCAATTACCTTTCTTGAAAAATGTATACTCGTTTACATGCATTGCCACACTCATTACTGTCCTGAGTTAAGACTGCTGCTTATAGTGGGCGGTTCAAGCAAACTACAGTAAATTAGCCTCCATTATTTAGTTAGTAGTCTTCATTAGCGACGTTTCCTTCTTGATTATTTCAAAGATATCATTGCGAATAATCTTAGTTTGTTTCACTTAAGAAGGTAGTATAGGAAACACGGTTTAAGGTGAGTGTTTTTGTAGGTTTTTATAGCAAAAAAAAATTTTTTTTTGACAAAATAATTAAAATATCGCTCTAGTAAAAACACAGATTTTAATATTTTTCCCATAGTGATATTAACAGTTGTTGAATATCTGTTAATAGCATAAGGGCATTAGATGAAAAACTTTTTAAATGAATAAAAATTGTTGTCATTAAATTCCAGGACACCCGTGACAGATATTCAACAATAGTTGACATCACTATCTGAAGAAAATTAAACTCTGTTTCTACTGGAGAAATGTTTTATTTATTTTGACCCAAAAAAAATTATTTAATAAAAAAATGTGTAAAAAAATACTGCCATTAACTTATGTTCCTTACGTTCACGCCTTAAACAATCTTAAGTAATTTCACATTTAGACGCCAATTCACGAGATAGAAGGCGACAGAATAACATGTGTAGTTTGCCTATAGACGCCTCTTGTTTACATGTTGATAACTATCTTATAATCTTCCGCTGACAAGGATAAACACTCTATTATTTGCGGCTAGATAGCTTATTTTTGCATTTTAAAATAAGCTTTTAACTGTATTCATTTCTTGAAATACATCATTTCATATAATATACATCCTGGCAGTAAGATTCCTAACGATCATTTTCAAGACTATATCAAATATCCTGAATTGTAGACGGTTTTTAAATACTTATGTTTACAAAAAAAAAAAAAAATATTAGTAACAAAATTTATTTTGTAACATCGAATCTATTTGGGTTTCTATTATTTAAGAATTTATGGTTTATGTTCAATTTAAAAACCCAAAGAATAAAACGTTAAAACATTAACCTATTAAAGATTCATTTAATGGTCTAATATATACTTATATTTGCTTTTATTCAAATAATCAATACAATCACTTCATACACACAATAATATCAGTACATAACTCACAGAGTAACATAACTTTATGCAGCACCCTTAGCGATATGCACCAAGGACGTATAAAGATAAGTTTTTTAGAGGGGTAATAGCAGGGGGGTGGCCTGCTGGAAAACTGTAATATACCTTTAGCCAATAAAAAGCTTTTATATGAATATAGGGGTGCATAACATTCTAGGGGAAGTCAATAAACACAAGTTGACCCCAATGGTTTTGAGATAAAGGGCTCGCCTCAGGGCCTGATTTTAATGGGTTTAAAATTGGGTTAAAATTCCGTAGCACAAAATCATTCGATTGTGGAATGTTAAAGAGCCCTGGACAGAAGTGTATTTACACTACAGGCCTAGGGGCTGCGGCTTTAGGGGGCGACACATTTTGGATAACTCTATTTTAATTTTAATATTTTGTTTTTAATAACTACGTTTAAAAACTATTGACCAACATTATCGAAATAGTTCAAGTTAAAGTCAGAATGACAATATTTCTTTTTAAATAACTGTACTTTACAATTACTTTGTAACCGAGGTCAGTCTCCCTTTCTTCAAGGAACTGTAGGGCATGTACATGTCTGATTTTCTTTCGCAGAAATTTTTCTCGAAAACTAACTTCCACCCCCTCCCCCCTGACCTCCAAGACCTCTTTCCTCTGAAACCTCCTAAAACGCTAGAAAAAAAATGGGGAGAAGGGGCGCATATTATAATTGTGCCTGGAGGCACAAACATTTTTAATCCGCCCCTGACCCTGAAAGGTATGGGAAGATATCCTTGCCGGCAGATTTGGTAGGATTTTTCTCTCTCGCTAATAGAATCTATCGTTTGATTATATAATTAGTAGGTTCATAAAGTGCACGTTTAATACCTCAAACAAATGCAATGAAAATAACGACCAATTGCGTGACAGACAACACCGCTCGTTTGACCAACACGAATGTCAGAAATGTCGTGTCCTTGGAGAAAGTAAGGGACAAATTAAATAGTTATTTGATGGAGTTTAAGGTAATGTTTATGTTTTGTTTGATCCTTTCAAGGTCTTACTAAGGGTTCACGAAAGTTATTCATTACCTACCTCAAATATTACTCCCTCAAATATTACAGTACATATATTTATTATTTACACTCATCTACAGAAGGGTAGTAGGTATAAAGAGCATCCCTTATTGATGTGGACACGACGTTAAATATTTACTCGGTTCAAAATATAAACTGTTCTAAAATATCAAACATCCGTTCTTTGTCCAACTGTACTAAAGACGATTTTTAAAATGGTCAGTTTCTTTTATCTTTTATTATTTTTTGAAAAAGTTTGTGTTAACCAATTATTGGCATCCCTATTTAGTTAAGACCCGCCTCGGTGGCGTAGTTGGCTAACGCGCTTGTCGTGTTGAGCTCGACTGCTGAGAACGGGGAGATCGAGGTTCGAATCTCGGTCGGGTGAACTGGGGGTGGTTTTTCTACTTTTCCTCCACGCAAATTCGGGTACACTTCCTCTATATAAGGCCTTTATAAGCCTTAAAATTACTAATGTAATTAGTACATAAGCGTATAACCCGAAAGGGTAGTAAAAGGTGGTAGTAAAACAAGAGTTAAATGAACCTTTGTTAGAAACTTTTAAACTTAAAAAAACCTTTATAAACGGCAAACTTTGGATGTCGGAGAATGCGTGTTAAAATTGGTGTTTTTGTAGTTTTTATAACCATTAAACTATTTTGCTTTGAAATATATCAAATTCCACTGCTGATTTTGGTTTAAATCTCTACACAGCTTTTGATTATTTTTCATGGGCCTTTCGGAATTTTAACAGGACTGTAATCTTCATTTATCACCAAATACCATTATGCTGATGTATAAATTTCAAGAACTGCTGAAATTAGCATCTTAGAAAATTAAACTAAACGTATATATTCAAGTAATATTTTGTTTATTTGTTTCAAAACATATATTTTCATTAAAAAAAACGCTAAAAATACTGTCCTTAGCTCGCATCTCACCTAGATTATATCATGTTTATATAGAAATAAGTTTACTTCAGTGTTCTATTTAGTATTTTATTTAGCACCGCGTCTTACTAAACGTTCAGTTTATACGCTTTAAGTACTAATTACGCTAATGGATTAGGAATTGGGGAGGGTTAATTAGAGGAAGTGAACCCGCATTTGCGTGCGGGAGAGTGGAAAACCATTTAGGAAAAACCACCCCCAATTCACCCGACCGAGATTCGAACCTCGATCTCCCCATCCTCAGCAGTCGAGCTCAACACTATTAGCGCGTTACTCAACTACGCCACCGAGGCGGGTAAGTGTTCTATTAAACCTATTAATTGTATATTCCAGGTGACCTGGTGGTCTAAGGGTAAGGTGTCAGACTTCTGTGTTGGGGGTCAGGGGTTCAATCTTCGGTCCCGGCACAGATTTATCTGATTACTAAACCCTTCCTTCACCTCTGACAAGATATCTTGTGAATGTGGGGAATGCCAGGCCTCCACCGTGGTTCGGATTCCACGTTAAACTGTAGGTCCTTTCATTATTCACAATCACCCTACCATTACACATTAGCGTCAGTGCGTATAACCCGAACAGTAGTAAGACGCGGTGCTAATAATAATAATAATAATAATACATAATATAATAATAATAATAATAATAATTAATGTATATTCCATGGAAACAAACCAAACTGTTTTAGAAATGATTACATTTTATTCCAACAAAATATCAATCGCTTTATAAATATTTATAATAACCTCGCTATTTCCGGTTGATTTCGTGTTCAATCGGACCTCGTGTACCCTTGTCGTCGCGTTTCGTACGTCACATGTTTCCTTTGTGGACAGTCTCTATGGAGACCTACCCTTTCGTAAAGGCGCGTTAACCAATGTACATGAGTGTTCTATTTTTCGAAACGAATTCAAGCCTCGGTTTATTCCTTTTTTTTTTTTTTTTTTTTTTTTTTCATGGAGTCTGCTTCACATGTCAGTGTTTGTTTAGCGAGTGAAGCCTGCGAAGCGTGGAGCCAGCCGCGTCTTATTGATCCGATCTAAAACTACTGCAGTGTTTTATTCCGTTCGGCAGTGCTCTAAAAGACTAAACTGTTTGAACGAACTATTATTAGCGTGAGTGTTACAGTAAATTAAGGCCTTCGACTATCGTCACCAAGTGCTTCTTTCAAATATTTACCTAACGCACCTTTAAATAAGTATTACACATCTTAAAAAGTTTTTGAAGCATAACCTCGCTTAAAATTATTTAAAATCCGGAGCTAGAAATATAGTTCTATATTTGTAAGTATTTTTTATCATAAATATAAAAACTACACTTGTCAATTGCAACATTACAAATTAAAAATCAAATTGCAAACTGTTTCTATCCAACACAAAAATAAATCATGGACTGTTATTTTTCCAGGACTTATTTTTTTTAATCACAAACTACTTTTTTGTATTTTTTTCTTGCAAATCTTTTCTATGTGACACATTTTAAATTGTGATATTAGTGTGTAGCTATTAAAACTAATTTATGTCACATGATCATCTATGTTCACGCATTTAATGATCCCCTTACATAACATTTCACTTAAAAAAGTAAACTATCTTTGTTTACTCATAACCTTTTAGATAACTTCGCTAATCACCCACCAGATGTCACTAAATTCAACGTCGCCTGTCACGTGACATATGGTCTCCGCCTCGAGACACGACGGCCGGTATTTTCCTGTGATCCTGTCCACTCCTGAGAAGGAAACAACACTCCGAACGGAAATGTCTAGACCGAACGAGGTGACCTTGAACTTCGACTCGGTGTCTGCGATACAGTCGAGGACGGGGAGTGAGACGTCGACGCCACGCCCCCACCGCCGTGCCTCCAAGACGCGTCTAGCCCTCCCTTTGTTTCGGGTCGAGCCTGGGATGGGGGGTAACAACCCGCAGTTATCCCCTATCCACTCCCCTATGATCCCCGTCATGATGACCCCCGTGGGAGGGATGCCAAGAGTCCGTCAGCAACCCCATCTCGGGATGATTCAGCTGTACCCGACAAAAGCCGGGGAGTTTATGTTCAAACAGTTCGAAGGTTTCAAGGACTTCACGATGAACACGGCCAAGTCCGGACTTAGCGGTGGCGAGAAGGTCGCCTTCTGGATGTACAACAAGGTCCGGGAGCTGTCCAAGAAGTGGTTCACCCACATGTTCCTGTTCCTGGTGATCCTTGGGTACAGCTGCCTCGGGGCGGTCATCTTCGTCGCCGTTGAAGGGAAGCACGAGGCCGCGGAACGGGCGGACATCATGAGGGAGAAGTCCGCCTTGTTGAGGTTGCTATGGAATCTGTCCAGAGAGGTCGACAACGAGACGGAGTGGCTGAGCGTCGCGACGCAGCGGATGTTACCGTTCGAGGACATCTTGTTCGAGTCATTCAGGCACGGACTGTCGGATACCAACGACACGGTGTGGTCCTTCTGGAACGCTGTGTTCTACTGTGGCACCATATACACGACCATCGGTGAGTAAACCTCGGGAACATCAGTTACGATGGTCGTGCAGTCTAGTACATCACTCTCACGTTAGATTGGATCGCCCTTGACGGGGAGATCAGGGTTTGAATCCCTGTTGGATGCACTGAGGGTGGTTGTTCTAAGTTCACTTTCCACTCTACATCCACGTTGATCTCGTCATGGCAGTTCCTGGCGTGGTCAAAAATACGTTTGGTGAAATGTGGGTTTCCCCTTATTACATTGATATAATTAATGTTCAGGGGCTGGGTGTTGTGTCTGTTTAGATTTTAGTATATAAATCATGTGCTGATATAATCAGTTGGTTTATAAAGTGCACGTTAAATACCTAAATTAAAAAACAACCAAATCATCGACTCCCGCGTAGCTAAGTGGTAAGAAAGTTCAACTGAAACTTTGTGGGAACACAGCTCTATCCTCGGTGGATTAAGATTGTTCGCCTCAGTCTTAGTTTAGACCATGTGAATTATATAAACACTACATACTGCATTCAAAAATTATAAACAACATTATTCTACACATGAATATAACTTACAATTTGAAAAGGACAAACACCAAACAAGTCATTAGAAAGATAATAAAAATATAAAACAACATCAACACTGAAAATGTACTTTTCATCCTGGTACATTTATTTAATCCCTCTTTGTTATGTTATTTTATTTGGTAAAAAAGAAATGATAAACCAAGACTATTAGCTAGTAATATTGAACCAACATTTTTTATGATGGGCTGCTATTTTATTGTTTGAAAATTTAAATGTAGTTAAGATGTTTGTTTACTCATCAGAAGGAAGTTCATTTCATGGTGTGTTGTCATAATAAGTTATTTAGTATCTTCATCAGGTGATGCTGACAAAATCTCATGTGCATATCACCAAAAACCAGCTCATCTTGTTTATTCATCAGTTGATGTTCACAATTGCTCATATTCATGTCAGTAAAAATAATTTCAATGTGTTTATCCCTCAGGTGACGAATATTTTAATCGTGTGCATTTCATACCTCTAAAAAAGACAGTCTTCCTATTAAAATTTATTTTAGTATTTCTAAACATTTTCATATTTTAAGTAATACATTAAACAGACCATTCCACGTCTGAATGAGGTAAAGATATATATCAGTTAATGTAACTTTCCTGTTAGTCCTTTCGTAAACAGGATGTACCATTTTATGTATGCTAAGTTAAAAAAGAGTTAATAGTAGGCTATCACGCAAAATTATACGTAGAGTCCAATTTTCGTTGGAAGTATATTTTAGGAAATACAAACATTTATAACATTTTGCAATATTACTAGTGTTATTTTATATGTATTGATCATAGGTGACAGCCTAAGATCACATGAATTGGCGTATGAATACGTGAAAGTAAATCCGATACAATTAATAGTTTTATGATAAGTTTATTCTATTAAAATTAGATGGTAGTAACAAGCTATAAACTGCAATGGGCATTTTTAGATTTAAATATTGGTAGACATGCCCAACAGATATTTAGTCAATTATTTGTGAATTAATGATAGTACCATTAATGTATTTATTTATTTTAATTAAGGTAGTTTTAAAGTACTAGTCTAACTATTTGAAAACTTAATAATAATATTATTATTATTATTATTAGCACCGCGTCTTACTATCTGTTCGGGTTATACACACTTACGCTAATGTGTAATGGTAGGGTGATTGTGAGATGAAATGAAGGACCTACAGTTTAACGTGGAATCCGAACCACGGTGGAGGCCTGACATTCCCCACATTCACAAGATGTCTTGTCAGAGGTGAAGGAAGGGTTTGTTAGTCAGATAAATCTGTGCCGGGACCGAGGATTGAACTCAGGACCCAACACAGAAGTCCGACACCTTACCCCTAGACCACCAGGTCACCTATTTTCAAACTAACTTAATGACTTGAATTGAACCTGGAACCCCTATTTCCGTATACTGTCACGTTACCGAATGAGCAACGTGTCAGACAGATACTCGTATATGCTGAATTGAAAATATAAAGTTGAAATGATTGTGTTTTTTTTAATTAAAACACTAGACAAATATAAAATGAAATAAAACCAATTAAAAATATGCACAAATACATAGTCAGACAATAATATTATAATATTTTATCAAATAATAGATTACTTTATGTATAAAACTAATAAAAACAGAACTACTGAAGCTATATCTTTATATATTTTGAATATTTTTCTTTAATAAAATTCTAAAAAATATGGACCACAGCTGACTACCCATTGCATCACAACTTAAGAATTAAATATTAAGATAAACACAAGTGGTTCTCTAATTCAAACCAATCGAAGGGCCAAATTTATTAATTCTGGGAGTGTCGCGGGCCACATCTTAGGAAACATCTTTAGATTTAACATATTCCATACTTTTGTTTTTACAGCTTGACTTACTACACATCTAGCATATGCACATTTTAATAACGCTATAGGGTGAGAGGTGAGAAAGATATTATTTAGAGGATATGTAACCGCATTTGGGTGAAGAGAACTTGAGAAGCCATCCATGATAAAACATCTTAATGTACTATACATCCTGCTGGAATCCGAACCATGACATCCCAAACACTGGAGAACTATACTAGACGATCCTGACGTGTAATCTGCACTACCACCAATACAAGTCTATAATAGATGTTTGATGCCAACTTATTTAAAATCATTAACGGTTATTTTAAATATTTAAAAGCTGATATCTTCTCAAATGTTTATGTGGTTTAGTTAAATAGTCAAAACAATATTTATTAAGTAATGCAAATACAAATTCCCACAACTAAATATGTATTTAATTTATTTTAGGTATTCAACGTGCACTTTCTGAACCAGCTGATCATGTCACCACAAGAGAATTTCTATGGGCGAGATTGAAAGCCCTGTCAATTTTTCCGGGGATCATGTGTCCAGTTTTATTGTGGTCAGAAACTCATGGCCCAAACTACAGATATGGCTTGTTTGAATCAAAAGTAATACAAAATTCCTAAACACATCCGGAAAATTATGCAAATACTATTTGTGTCCAAAGTTTCGGCGTAAAGTGACTGGAGAGCAAAGCTGTGCAAGCATGCGTGTACAGCAGGTTACATAGGAGTTAGGCACGTGGCACTACACGCCTTGATATCTTAGAGCACGGCAGCAGAACATACCACAATGAATAGTAAACAACACACCAGTCCATCTAGGAATGGGAACACGTTCTGAGGATCATCATTAACGGTCTTACATTACATAAGGGCCATTATTAGATGTGTGCGCCACGCACCTAACTCCTATGCACCTGTATACAAGCATGCTTGCACAGCTTTGCTCCACCGGCCTGTATGTCGAAACTTTGGACACATTTATGGTATTAGCATAGTTTTTCAGATGTGTTAGGATTTTGTAATCTTCTGGTTCAACAAACTATATGTGCAGTTTGGGCTAGAGTTTCCAAACAGTTGTATATAGTTCTTTACTAATGATTAAATGTTATATCAAGTCAAAGTCTCAAAATTGCATTAGATACTTTTATGGATTTTTACAATCTCAATCACTCGAATACCGTGGGATTTAGGATTGATAATCGAGGAGTAATATCCATCTCAAGTTTAAATCTTCGACACAGTGAAATAAATATTATTAATAGCTGATTGATCTAGAAACGGTGTCGCTGGTGGCTGTGATATTAAAGATACTCTTAGTAGATGATTATATCCACTCCGTCAGACTGCTAAACATGATGAAGAATACCTAGATATTTCAGTAGTAACATTGGGCCTAAGTCAAAGTCAGGGCTCGTTCTACGTACAGAGTCATTTGTTCAATTATTAGAATATATCCAGATACGTCATGTCGTTAATTTATATTCATTAATAATCATTATCTAGCTCGATTACATGTATTATACATATGTGGTAGTTTCTCCACTTTTCTGCGCAGCACGTTCTAGTCGCGTCACAGTACTCTTAGGTCACTTCATCCCTATCTGAGCTTAGGTCTTCATGGCCTTCGTCTCTCTTTTAGCGTTTGCTCTCATCCCATCTCCTTTTAGCTTTGCCTTCGATCCTATCCTTTATAGCTGTTGCCTTCATACCTCTCCTTTAGTGTATTTGCATAGCCCTCTCTTTAGGTTTCCTTCGTCCCTCTCTTATAGTGTTTGCCTTCATCCCTCTCTTTTAGATTGCCTTCGTCCCTCTTCTTTTAGCGTTTGCCTTCTCCCTCTCCTTTTGTGTTTAGCATTCGTCCTCTTCCTTTAGCGTTTGCCTTGTCTATTCTTTTAGCGTTTGCCTTCGTCCCTTCCTTTTAATGTTTGCCTTAAATTCTCTCCTTTTCGGGCGTTTGCACCTTCGTCCCTCTTCTTTTAGCGTTCCTTCGTCCCTCCTCTTTTGTATTTTGCCTTCGTCCCTCTCTTTTAGCGTTTGCCTTCATCCCTCTCCTTTTAGTATTTGCCTTCATCCCTCTCCTTTTAGCGTTTTGCCTTCATCCCTCTCCTTTTAGCGTTTGCCTTCGTCCCTCTTCTTTTAGGTTTGCCTTCATCCCTCTCCTTTTAGTATTTGCCTTCGTCCCTCTCCTTTTAGTATTTGCCTTCATCCCTCTCCTTTTAGTGTTTGCCTTCGTCCCTCTCCTTTTAGCTTGCCTCGTACCTCTCTTCTTTTAGCGTTTCTTGTCCCTCTCTTTTAGTATTTGCCTTTCAGTCCTCTCCTTTGTGAGATTTGCCTTCTAGCCTCCTCTTCTAGATTTGCTTCGTCCCCTCCTCCTTAAAGCGTTTGCCTTCGTCCCTCTCCTTTTAGCGTTTGCCTTCGTCCCTCTCCTTTTAGTATTTGCCTTCGTCCCTCTCCTTTTAGTATTTGCCTTCGTCCCTCTCCTTTTAGCGTTTGCCTTCGTCCCTCTCCTTTTAGTGTTTGCCTTCATCCCTCTCCTTTTAGTATTTGCCTTCATCCCTCTCCTTTTAGCGTTTGCCTTCATCCCTCTCCTTTTAGCGTTTGCCTTCATCCCTCTCCTTTTAGCGTTTGCCTTCATCCCTCTTCTTTAGTGTTTGCCTTCATCCCTCTCCTTTTAGTATTTGCCTTCGTCCCTCTTATTTTAGTGTTTGCCTTCATCCCTCTCCTTTTAGTGTTTGCCTTCATCCCTCTTCTTTTAGTGTTTACCTTCTTCCCTCTCCTTTTGGTGTATTCATTCAACTGATTTGAGGGGTATTAGTATAAATTACTTATGATAGTGAGATAGGGATGAGGAAGGTAGATTTTTAAAAAGAAATGTATTTAAGTTCACGTGGGGAGAGATTGGGAAACCATTCATGAAGAAACCTGCCTCAATTCACCCGACCTGGATTCTAACCCCAACTCCGGCAATCCAGACTAACACAAGAGTGACGCCTTAGACCATTCGACACCAATGCTAGTGAACATTTGCAATAGATTTGTTTAATTTGTTTTATAGTCTACAAGTTTCGGTGGGCATGTGGATCTAAGGCGTAACATTTGACTGATCTGGTTTTTCCCTTGATGGGGTTGGTTTTAAATAAATAGTTTCCTTTCCTCTCTCCTTGCAAATGTGAGAACATATCCTCCTTCTATTCCCTATCCCCACTAGTGTAAATTATGAAGATTGCACGGACGAGTATTTGACGCTGTACATATATAAAGTAAATATTTACAGTCTTAAAAGCAAATTTTGGAAACCATTTAAGAAATAATTTATGTCTTGCTGTGTTTGGAAAATCTTGAGTTGTTAAAATTAAGATGTGAGACAGAAAATTTTTATTTTAGAAACTTTAATTATATTACAGGTTTATTTTTAAACTAGATAACGGGTCCTTTTAAAAACGTATTATTAATATGTAAATAAAATATATTTAAATATGTAGATATAATATATTTAAATATGCGAATAAAATATATTTAAATATCTAGATAATATATATTCTAGTTTGTGAATACAATATATTTATAACTGTAAATAAAATATATCTAAATATTTATTAAATTGTCTGTAAATGTATTTATGGAAGACTTATTTCCTGTCTCACTCTTTCTGGTATTGAAATGATGTTTAACCAAGTGTAAAAACATATTAAGCTCAGTTTTATTCACGAAAATATGAATAAACATGTACTGTTATTAAATTTTGCTCGCGCGGTAACCATGACTGACAGTCTGTTTGTCATATTTTCGAGAGAAAAAAAATAACAATATAAAAGCTTCATTATAAATACGACAGCTAACAAAATACACAGAACGTCAGTTTCCAGATGTTTCTACGATTTTTGTTTTTATAAATATTCGTTTTAATCCCGACTAAATCATTTCTCTTGAAGAACACATGTACTCCCGAAATACCCCCTTACCTGCGACGTCAACGAGGGGATTATCCATTTGGAAGCGGCGACGACGACACACGGCTCTTTTTTTTTTATGTCATTCACCCAAAATTATTTTTAATAGGACCCGCCGGCCATCCGTAGGTTCGGGCCGTCCGCCAGAGTTCGTCTAATTCGGCCCTTGTGTATGTTTAGTTAACACGGTACCACGATGAGGGAACATCTTCACATGTGTTTTTTCTCTCGACGATGCCCGAAGAGACAAGAAATGGTTATGAAACCAAGTGGTCCGGAGATATATAGCCAGTCTATGCGCTAGTGTTGTGAATATAGTGCAACACAAGGAGATAAGTGTACAATTCATAAGATAACTGTTTATTTGTGTGCGAAATAAATTTGCTAAATATTTCTACTTTCTCACCGACTTGTCTTCAGATAAGTTAATTCAAAGAAAATTACAAATACGAACTCTATTTAAATTGTGTCGATAAACTTTGCAAGAAGTGTGTGCTATTCTAAATTGTATTCTAGTTTTTTTAATCCTTTATTTTGTGAGCACACTATTAAAGTAAAAATTGTAATTAAGAGGGAAACAATCGGTTAACTTTACGTGTATATAAATAATTTTATAATAAATCTATCTGATACGAACATAATAACTTTTGAGTGTGTAAGAAAAATAAAACTATATTTATATTCTATTATAAACAAGGGATTAAATCTTGCAAGGGTTTTAGCATATAAAATAGATTTTTCTTAAATTGTGTGTTTATTATTTAATTATTTTGGAGTAAATTTATACTGAAAAAAGTAGGAATACATTCCGACGGTGACAAAACCACGTGGGACTTGAGCCCATGTTAGTGCCACGTTGCACTGCGGGTTGCGGTTTGCCCCAGTTGTGAAAACCAGCTGAATTCTTCTTGAAAGCCAGACGCCTTAAATAGCGGCCTAAACATGTCTACCCCCAATGAACTAACCATAAACTTTGAACCGGGGGCGAAACAAGAAACTGATGGAGGCGAAGCGCCCCCTAGACCCCAACGTCGCATCTCTCGGCCTCGTCTAAACCTCCCCATTCTCCGGCTATCCACTCCGAACAATCAGGTCCAACTATCCCCGATAATCTCCCCACTGCACTCTCCTATGTTGAACATCCCCTTGACACCCATAGGGGGGCTCCCTATAGTCCAACATCCCCATCTGGGGATGATGCAGCTGTATCCGACCAAAGCCGGGGCTTTCATGTTCAAACAGTTCGAAGGTTTCAAAGACTTTACTGTCAACACCGCGAAATCTGGTCTCAGCCACGGCGAGAAGACCGCCTTCGTGTTGTACAACAAGGTGACGACGTGGTCCAAGAAGTGGTTCACCCACATCTTCTTGTTCATCGTGGTTTTCGCCTACAGCCTCCTGGGGGCGCTGCTGTTCGTCGCGGTGGAAGGTACTCACGAGGACGCCGTCAGGGCCAACATCCGGAAGGAGAAGTACGCGATGGTGAGGAAGCTGTGGTCGCTGTCGAAGGACCCTCAGTACGACGACAATCCGGAGGAGTGGGTGGGGGCCGCCGTCAACGAGGTGGACCAGTTCGAGGGTATCTTGTTCGAGTCGTTCAAGCACGGGGTGGTGAACGAGAACGTGAAGGTCTGGAGCTTCATGAACGCCGTCTTCTACTGCGGCACCATCTACACCACCATCGGTAGGACGTGTTTTATTTCTCACCGCGTCTTGGTACATGTTCAGGTTATACGCTTAACTAATTACGATAATGAGTTAGGGTGGTGACCTGGTGGTCTTGGGGTAAGGTGTCAGACTCCTGTGCTGGGGTCCGGGGTTCAATCCTCGGTCCCGGCACAGATTTATCTGATTACCAAACCCTTCCTTCACCTCTGACAAGACATCTTGTGAATGTGGGGAATTCCAGGCCACCACCGTGGTTCGGATTCCACGTTAAACTGTAGGTCCTTCATTTCATCTCACAATCACCCTACCATTACACATTAGCGTAAGTGCGTATAACCCGAACGGGTAGTAAGACACGGTGCTAATATTAATAATAATAATAATAATAATAATAATAGTAATAATAATAATAAAGTTAGGGAATTGAAAATTTAAGTTCATAAGAAGTGCACCTTAATTTGTGTGGAGGCCTATACAAATTTTAACAACATTCATCAAGGTGGTTTGGAAGAAAATGCGAGTTAAGATTTATATTAAAATAATAAAATATGGCCTCAGTTGATTAATATTAAGTTTTGTGTGCTTAGACAGCTCCTCTACCTTATCCAAATTGAGTCATCCGGCATGTGCTATCATCACTATACTGGGGTTGGTTTCTTTTATTTTCAAATGGTTTCCGCCTCTTCCTCCACGAAAATACGGGTACATATCATCTAAATTCAACCTTCCTAATCTCTAACAGATTAGAGTGTTGAAAATAAATAAATATACACTTTCAGCTTAATTTTCTGAAAAATAATAGTTTCAACATTATTTAATATTCGTCACGAGTCTTGCGGAATCCTAAAATAACGTTTTATCTTCATGTAAAAAGTTTTTGTTCAAACTTTATGATATCTGTGACCAAAATTCAAGAATTTGTTGATATTACTGTATGTATGAAAGGAAACTAAGCGTCTTCAACGGAAAGATAAAAGATTTTTATTATTAAAGCTGTAAAAAAAAATACGAAACTTAGTTCGCGTTTCATTCCAACCAACTTTAACGACGCGAAACCGATCCTTCATCGTTTAATGACACCTCAGAATTCTGTAAAAGTTCTGTTGAAACGCGCAAAGCTCTGCTCTTATCAGCCATTACGTGAGTCATTCGTTAACATCGAAATGTCACAGGGAACAGACAGAAGTAACAGGAACTTGTCGTACGATCTTTGAAAAAGAGGTGAAGGGGGAGAAGTTTCGACATCTTGGCTGCAGTGTGACGTCTTATAGCGTGGTAACTTTGAATAACGGCGACAACTTCTCTAAACTCGCTTTAAAGGGTTAATCTACTTCCGCATTTAATTCACCCAGAGAGCTTCACATTTGTCGCTTTTCGTTTTTCGGTTGGAATAGCTCCCCGCACCCCTCAAGTGTACGTGAGTTGACTGTAAGGGTCACTCATTAACCACTTAATGTTGTTGAAAGGGTGAACTAAAGTGATTTCATGGTGTTAATGGGGAGCTCTAATGTCTACATGGTGTTAAATGGGGAGCTCTAATGTCTACATGGTTACATGGGGAGCTCTATGTCTACATGGTTTACATGGGGAGCTCTAATGTCTTACATGGTTGTTAACATGGGGGAGCTCTATGTCTACATGTGCTTACATGGGAGCTCTAGTTACATGTGTTACATGGGGAGTTTAATGTCTAATGTGTTACTGGACTCAATTCTACATGGTGTTAACAATGTGGGTAAGGGAGCTCTAATGTCTACATGGTGTTACATGGGGAGCTCTAATCGTTACATGGTCAGTATGTTACATGGGGAGCTCTAATGTCTACATGGTGTTAATGGGGAGCTCTAATGTCTACATGGTGTTACATGGGGAGCTCTAATGTCTACATGGTGTTACATGGGGAGCTCTAATGTCTACATGTGTAATGGGAGCTCTAATGTCTACATGGTGTTATGGGAGCTCTAATGTCTACATGGTGTTACATGGGGGAGCTCTAATGTCTACATGGTGTTACATGGGGAGCTCTAATGTCTACATGGTGTTAAATGGGGAGCTCTAAGTCTAATGTTTACTGGGATATGTCTACATGGTGTTAAATGGGGAGCTCTAATGTCTACATGGTGTTACATGGGGAGCTCTAATGTCTACATGGTGTTAAATGGGGAGCTCTAATGTCTACATGGTGTTAAATGGGGAGCTCTAATGTCTACATGGTGTTAAATGGGGAGCTCTAATGTCTACATGGTGTTAACATGGGGGACTCTAATGTCTACATGGTGTTAAATGGGGAGCTCTAATGTCTACATGGTGTTCATACTAATAGGGTTGGAGCTCTAATGTCTACATGGTGTTAAATGGGGAGCTCTAATGTCTACATGGTGTTACATGGGGAGCTCTAATGTCTACATGGTGTATAATGGGGAAGTTTCTAATGTCACATGGTGTATAATGGGGAGCTCTAATGTCTAAATGGTTTACATGGAGCTCAAATGATTTTAATTGTAGTAAATGGGAGCTCTATGTCTATATGGTGTTAACATGGAGCTCTATAATGTCTCATGTTTAAATGGGGAGCTTAATGTCTCATGGTGTTACATGGGGAGCTCTAATGTCTACATGGGTTAAATGGGGAGCTAAGTAATTGATACTGGGGAGCTCTAATATCTACATGGTTTAAATGGGAGCTCTAATGTCTACATGGTGTTAAATGGGGGAGCTCTAATGTCTACATGGGGTTACATGAGGAGCTCTAATGTCTACATGGTGTTAAATGGGGAGCTCTAATGTCTACATGGTGTTAAATGGGGAGCTCTAATGTCTACATGGTGTTACATGGGGAGCTCTAATGTCTACATGGTGTTAAATGGGGAGCTCTAATGTCTACATGGTGTTACATGGGGAGCTCTAATGTCTACATGGTGTTACATGGGGAGCTCTAATATCTACATGGTGTTAAATGGGGAGCTCTAATGTCTACATGGTGTTAAATGGGGGAGCTCTAATGTCTACATGGGGTTACATGAGGAGCTCTAATGTCTACATGGTGTTAAATGGGGAGCTCTAATGTCTACATGGTGTTAAATGGGGAGCTCTAATGTCTACATGGTGTTACATGGGGAGCTCTAATGTCTACATGGTGTTAAATGGGGAGCTCTAATGTCTACATGGTGTTAAATGGGGAGCTCTAATGTCTACATGGTGTTAAATGGGGAGCTCTAATGTCTACATGGTTTTAAATGGGGAGCTCTAATGTCTACATGGTGTTACATGGGGAGCTCTAATGTTTACATGGTATTACATTGGGGTAGCTCTAATATATGCATAGTGTAACATTATAAGCACTAATGTGTACCTGGTATCACATGGGGGGAGCTCTAAATCTAAAATAATATATCTTATGCATTTTAATTGTAGTAAGAAGTTGTTTATTCCATTAACACAATTATTATAGTCTTATTTAGAAATAATAATCTCTCGGTGCATTATTGCGCGTGTGGTTGTTCAAAGGGTTAGAGAGGGGGAGAAAAGAAATATACGAGTACAGTCCTGTCAAGAGTCAAGCTAATACTGCCAATAGCCTAAGAGCCACCACTGACCTAATCATGTCGGAGCCATTGATGCCAAAAACATTTATTTTTATAACGTAAACACTTTAAATCATTGATATCCTATTAAAAACTGCGTAGCAGCCCACGCTGGTGGGCACGCGGTATGAATGTAAGGCTCATTACTCTGGTTTGCCGTAACTGGGAGATTCAGGTTGGAACCTTGGTCAGGTGTAATGAGGGTGTTTTTTTCTCTAGTTGTTTTACCACTCGCCCTCCACGCGAATAAAGGTGCATCTCCTCTAAATCGGTACCTACCCCGTCCCTAACACATTAGCGTAATTAACACATGTAGGTGCGGATAGCCTGAACAGGTAGTAAAACATGGTGCTAAATGAATGTATACATGATAAATTAGGTGTTCTGTCTTCCGACAGGTCCGTTCCTTTTGTCAGTGAACTTAAGACCACCAATGCACCCTGTCTCTGCCTCCACCTTGAGCTCACATAATTTTCTTCTTTCCTTAACGTCATCCAATATTTCAATCTTCCTTCTTACTAAGCTCTTCTTTCCCTCAAGCTTTCCTTCTATGACGCCGTGCAGAAGACAGTTCCTCCTAAAGATGAGTCTGATCCTGTTTGCTTCGTACCAAATAATCACATCCAATGTTTCTTTTCAAACTCTAGGACTTTCTTTTCCTTCGCCACCAATCTTTCACTCTTCTTAGGACTTTATTTGTCACTCTTCTGTCATTCACCACTTCTTAGGACTTGTTCATTGTCACCCGTTGCCCACCTAATCTTTTCACTCATTCTTCTTAGGACTTGTTCATTTGTCACCTGTCTGCCACCAATCTTTCATCATTCTCTTAGGACTTGTTCATTTGTCACTCTGTCTGTCCACCTGATCTTCTCACCCACTCTTCTTAGGACTTGTTCATTTGTCACTCTGTCTGTCCACCTGATCTTCTCACCCACTCTTCTTAGGACTTGATCATTTTCCACCTGATCCTTTCAAGTCTTCTCCATTTCCCATTTCATAGCTCTCCACACTCTGACAACACTCAGCCTAGTTTGTTAGCACCAAGTCTCACTACCTGTTCAAGTTATGTACTAATTACACTTACATACTAATTACGCTGATGAGTTAGGGATTAGTATTTTAACACCACATCTTACTAACCGATCATGTTATACGATTATGCACTAATCACACTAATGGTTCTAGGTATTAGAAATGTTATATTTAAATGAAGTGAACCCGCATTTGCATGGAGGGAGAGTGTAAAACAATTTGGAAAAAACACACTTATTATACCCGGCCGATATTAAAGCCTTGATCTCCCCGTTATAACACGCGGCCACCAAAGTGGGTATGAGTATAAAGTTAAATCTAGAGAAAGAGTAGCTGCATTTGCTTGTAAGAAGAGTGGGAAAATTTATGAAATCCCAACCTAAAATGCACCCAACTGAGACTCTAACCCCGATCTCCCTGTAATCTGCAGTCCAGTCCTTTTATAACATGCCACCCTTTATTTGTGATCTGGCTATGGAAGGTTTATGAGCGGTACTGACCATCAACCTTGACCTTTATTTCAGTTGGTTTTTTTTATATAATATTTCCTCTCGCGTGACAGTTTCTGTAACAATTATTACTGCCACGACAGGTATTATCCACAGCTTGTTACTTGTCAATGCTAACAACCGTGTGTTTCATAAGTGGTATTTTAGCGGCCGTTTCCACGGATCAGTGAAATTTAATTAAGTGAAAAATTACAACCTGGACATGGGAATCGAACCATTGGCTTTGCGAGGGAAAGATGGGCCTGGGTACTATATTAAGGATAATGGCTTAGTTGTAGAGCATTGACACGAAAATCTAAAGGTCCAGGTATCGATTCCCATGTCCAGGTTACAATTGTTCACATTGAATTTGATTCAGCTATTAGGAATAATTATGTGGATAACCATCATGTATCAGTTTGTTATACATAAATTATTAACGTAGTAAAATTGTTGTTTTTTTCACTATTTCTTACTATCTGTTCGTGTTGCAAGCATTTATATAGGGCGTTCGGAAACTCATAGCCCAAATTGCACATATAGCTTGTTTGAACCAGAAGAATTACAAAATCCCTAAACACTTACATCTGAAAAACTAAGCTAGTACCATTAAATGTGTGTCAAAAGTTTCGGCGTACAGCGCCGGGAGAGCAAAGCTGTGCAAGCATACGTGTACAACAAGTTGCATAGGAGTTAGGCGCATTACATTACACATATAATAATAGCAAGCATTTTCTGTGATGTGGGACCGTTCATGATGACCTTGAGAACATATTCTCTTTTCTGGATGGATTGGTGTGTTGTTTTATATTAATTGTGGTATGTTCTGCTGCCGTGCTCCAAGATGTAAAGGTGTGTAGTGCCGTGCACCTAGCCCCTATGCAACCAGTTGTACACGCATGCTTGAACATATTTTCTATCTCGGCACTGTACGCCGAAACTTTGAACACAATTTAATGGTATTAGCATATTTTTCAAGATGTAAGTGTATAGGTATATTGTATTACTTTTAGTTCAAACAAGATGCATGTGGGAGTTTGGGCTATGAGTTCCTAAACACCCTGTATGTATATATGTATGTATATATGTATGTATATATGTATGTATGTATGTATGTATGTATGTATGTATGTATGTATGTATGTATGATGTATGTATGTATGTATGTATGTATGTATATGTATGTATATATGTATATATATATGTAATATATATGTATGTATGTATGTATTGTATGTATGTATGTGTGTATGTATGTATGTATGTATGTATGTATGTATATATGTATGTATGTGTGTATATATGTATGTATGTATGTATGTATGTATGTATGTACAGTATATACCATCTTAAACCAATCCTAGAGTCACTAGCTCGCATTTATAAATTAGTTTATTGGTGTATTGTTATCGTATGTAAGCTATAGGTAAATATATATATATAATTTCCTTTTTAAGTAAACAAATTGTGTTCTTAAGTTAAATTTATTCTAGGAAAATATTAAAAATAATATATGGATATATTTGAAGTATTTAACATTGCAACACTATTGAATTAAATCGAGCCACGTTTGGCGTCGATTCAAACACTACGGATTAATTCCTTGATATAATAATGCTGTGACAATGTTTAGGTTGTCTATAGCTCCGTGGTTGAGCGCCTATCATCACTGTACGGAAAATATACCGTTTAACCAGCTGTCTATAGCTTCGTGGTCGAGCACTAATTATAACAGTATAATTAATTAAATGTAAGAAAGAGAACTGTTGATGGCTGTTTATTCACACACGGCTTATTTAAATGACATCTGTTAATTACGTATACATACTCCAATTAAATGCTTTATATCAATGCACACTTGTGATGTTAATGTAAGTTATTTTATACTGTGTTAGACTGTGACTGCCAGTGTGTGGCTCTGAATGACTTGTGCGTGTGGAGGGATCCCCGATGTGGATGTTTGGATGCCTGTCTGATACGCACAAACGGTTTATATATGACATACCCCTTGCCTCTTTCTCCCTTCGACAACATAGTAAAAACTAACTAATATAAAGAGTCCTGGCGACAGGTGTTGTGAAGGCTAGTTTCTTATTGGTATAGGGAATTGGCGTCTTTGCCAAATACTGCGGAGTTGTTCCTTTAACAGGAAGAATGGTATAAAACATATATTTTACTGGTAAAATCCTTTTCACATTATTTCTGAGAAGCGCGTGTTTCTTCATGGATGAATCATAAAAGGATACTCTACATATGTTACTTTAAAGAAAAATTACCTTCATCCATGACTTTTTATATATTTTAGATTGATCTGATTCAATATCATTACAACATACACTTTATGAACCGACTGATTATATCAGCACACGAGAATTTCTATGAGCGAGAGTGAAAGGGCTTAGCGATTTTGCAGGCAAAGGTATATTCACATATCTTCCAAGATTATTTTACTGACTTGAGACCGATGGCTTTACTTCCTTTCCGTAGAAAGATGTGCTACGTATTTTTATTATTCAAGAAAAACAACTGGTTTTTGAACCCATGAAAATCGGATTCTTTGGCAAACGCCTTACCCCGAGACCAACTCTACAAAATATTAAAAACAAATATGTCTTACTAATGTTGTATTTAAAATAACCTTGGCTCACTCGATAGCGTG
This sequence comes from Timema cristinae, assembly GCA_039000515.1. Taxonomy (NCBI): domain Eukaryota; kingdom Metazoa; phylum Arthropoda; class Insecta; order Phasmatodea; family Timematidae; genus Timema; species Timema cristinae. Next base: position 72,773,447 of record JBCFYV010000003.1, on the reverse strand, counting down.
TCTGATTACGGAGTTAAGGGTTCCGGGTTCGATTTCTGGCATGGCGGAAAATGTATCATTGATTGAATGTGGGTTTACACTTTCGCATTGATAAATTTACAGCTGGGGACTGGATGTTGTACCTGTCATAGTCTTAATATTGATTATTATTTATAATAATTATCATTATTAACACCGCATCTTACTACCCGTTCGGTTTATATGGACTTACGCTAATGTGTAATGGTAGGGTGATTGTGAGATGAAATGAAGGACCTACAGTTTAACGTGGGATCCGAACCACGGTGGAAGCATGGCATTCCACACAGTCACAAGTTGTGATTAATACATATATTTTCAAAGGTGAAGGAAGGGTTTGGTAATCAGATAAATCTGTGCCGGGACCGAGGATTGAACCTTGGACCCCAGCACAGAAGTCTGACACCTTACCTCTAGACCACAAGGTCACCCTATCATTTATAAAGTATATAAAGCTACGAAAGGCCTATCAAGCTGGTAGTGGAAAATGTATGCCTTGAATAAACAACTGACCCAAACCACAGGCTGTAAACAGTAATGGATGTAAGTAATCTGTATGTGTTTATAATAATATTGCATTGTAACTATAATTGGCTCTCCTGTAAAAACTCTTCTATAGGGGGCCTGATCCTTTAATGTATAAATACTGTGTGGTTTAGCAACGTTTTATTGGTTAATGTGGCAAAGCTAATAGACAAAGGTAGGGTGTGTGTGTGTGTGTGTGTGTGTGTGTGTGTGTGTGTGTGTGTGTGTGTGAAAGGGAGAGGGGGAGCGTCAGTTGGAGCGAGAGTTGTGTTTATGGATGAGTAGGAATCAATCTTCAGTCTGTAATTACCACATAGCCTCTAATTAAATGGGATGAGGAATTAGACACGTGCTTACCACCAAGTAGTAAATTAACTCACTGTATTTGCACAGAAATATGGTTAGTCAGAAACATGAGAGCCAAGTAAAATACTCTTGAATTTTGATGAGAATCGAACACGCATCAATGACCACATGGGTTAAGGTGTCATCCTAACACTAGAGTGGACATCATAGCTCAAATCCTAATTGTGCGTATTAAAGAAAAAATCATTTCCTAAACCGTTTTACATTTTCTCTCCGTGCATATGCGGATACATTTACTATAAATTCTATCTTCCTCATCCTTACTCAATGAGGATAAACCTATTGATAACCCGAACAGACTGTACACATATGTACTAATAACACTAATGTGTTGAGGATTATTAAAGTTGAATTTAGAGGAAGTGTATTGTGTGAAGAAAATTTAAGTTCATAAGAAGTGCACCTTAATTTGTGTGGAGGCCTATACAAATTTTAACAACATTCATCAAGGTGGTTTGGAAGAAAATGCGAGTTAAGATTTATATTAAAATAATAAAATATGGCCTCAGTTGATTAATATTAAGTTTTGTGTGCTTAGACAGCTCCTCTACCTTATCCAAATTGAGTCATCCGGCATGTGCTATCATCACTATACTGGGGTTGGTTTCTTTTATTTTCAAATGGTTTCCGCCTCTTCCTCCACGAAAATACGGGTACATATCATCTAAATTCAACCTTCCTAATCTCTAACAGATTAGAGTGTTGAAAATAAATAAATAACACTTTCAGCTTAATTTTCTGAAAAATAATAGTTTCAACATTATTTAATATTCGTCACGAGTCTTGCGGAATCCTAAAATAACGTTTTATCTTCATGTAAAAAGTTTTTGTTCAAACTTTATGATATCTGTGACCAAAATTCAAGAATTTGTTGATATTACTGTATGTATGAAAGGAAACTAAGCGTCTCCAACGGAAAGATAAAAGATTTTTATTATTAAAGCTGTAAAAAAAAATACGAAACTTAGTTCGCGTTTCATTCCAAACCAACTTTAACGACGCGAAACCGATCCTTCATCGTTTAATGACACCTCAGAATTCTGTAAAAGTTCTGTTGAAACGCGCAAAGCTCTGCTCTTATCAGCCATTACGTGAGTCATTCGTTAACATCGAAATGTCACAGGGAACAGACAGAAGTAACAGGAACTTGTCGTACGATCTTTGAAAAAGAGGTGAAGGGGGAGAAGTTTCGACATCTTGGCTGCAGTGTGACGTCTTATAGCGTGTCACTTTGAATAACGGCGACAACTTCTCTAAACTCGCTTTAAAGGGTTAATCTACTTCCGCATTTAATTCACCCAGAGAGCTTCACATTTGTCGCTTTTCGTTTTTCGGTTGGAATAGCTCCCCGCACCCCTCAAGTGTACGTGAGTTGACTGTAAGGGTCACTCATTAACCACTTAATGTTGTTGAAAGGGGTGAACTAAAGTGATTTCATGGTGTTAAATGGGGAGCTCTAATGTCTACATGGTGTTAAATGGGGAGCTCTAATGTCTACATGGTGTTACATGGGGGAGCTCTAGTGTCTACATGGTGTTACATGGGGAGCTCTAATGTCTACATGGTGTTAAATGGGGAGCTCTAGTGTCTACATGGTGTTACATGGGGAGCTCTAGTGTCTACATGGTGTTACATGGGGAGCTCTAATGTCTACATGGTGTTACATGGGGAGCTCTAATGTCTACATGGTGTTACATGGGGAGCTCTAATGTCTACATGGTGTTACATGGGGGAGCTCTAATGTCTACATGGTGTTACATGGGGAGCTCTAATGTCTACATGGTGTTACATGGGGGAGCTCTAATGTCTACATGGTGTTACATGGGGAGCTCTAATGTCTACATGGTGTTACATGGGGAGCTCTAATGTCTACATGGTGTTAAATGGGGAGCTCTAATGTCTACATGGTGTTACATGGGGGAGCTCTAATGTCTACATGGTGTTACATGGGGAACTCTAATGTCTAATTAGTGTTACAGGGGGGAGCTATAATGTCTACATGGTGTTACATGGGGGAGCTCTAATGTCTACATGGTGTTACATGGGGAGCTCTAATGTCTACATGGTGTTAAATGGGGAGCTCTAATGTCTACATGGTGTTACATGGGGGAGCTCTAATGTCTACATGGTGTTACATGGGGAACTCTAATGTCTAATTAGTGTTACAGGGGGAGCTATAATGTCTACATGGTGTTACATGGGGAACTCTAATGTCTAATTAGTGTTACAGGGGGGAGCTATAATGTCTACATGGTGTTACATGGGGAGCTCTAATGTCTACATGGTGTTAAATGGGGAGCTTTAATGTCTACATGGTGTTACATGGGGGAGCTCTAATATCTACATGGTGTTAAATGGGGAGCTCTAATGTCTACATGGTGTTAAATGGGGAGCTCTAATGTCTACATGGTGTTACATGGGGAGCTCTAATGTTTACATGGTATTACATTGGGGTAGCTCTAATATATGCATAGTGTAACATTATAAGCACTAATGTGTATCTGGTATCACATGGGGGGAGCTCTAAATCTAAAATAATATATCTTATGCATTTTAATTGTAGTAAGAAGTTGTTTATTCCATTAACACAATTATTATAGTCTTATTTAGAAATAATAATCTCTCGGTGCATTATTGCGCGTGTGGTTGTTCAAAGGGTTAGAGAGGGGGAGAAAAGAAATATACGAGTACAGTCCTGTCAAGAGTCAAGCTAATACTGCCAATAGCCTAAGAGCCACCACTGACCTAATCATGTCGGAGCCATTGATGCCAAAAACATTTATTTTTATAACGTAAACACTTTAAATCATTGATATCCTATTAAAAACTGCGTAGCAGCCCACGCTGGTGGGCACGCGGTATGAATGTAAGGCTCATTACTCTGGTTTGCCGTAACTGGGAGATTCAGGTTGGAACCTTGGTCAGGTGTAATGAGGGTGTTTTTTCTCTAGTTGTTTTACCACTCGCCCTCCACGCGAATAAAGGTGCATCTCCTCTAAATCGGTACCTACCCCGTCCCTAACACATTAGCGTAATTAACACATGTAGGTGCGGATAGCCTGAACAGGTAGTAAAACATGGTGCTAAATGAATGTATACATGTATAATTAGGTGTTCTGTCTTCCGACAGGTCCGTTCCTTTTGTCAGTGAACTTAAGACCACCAATGCACCCTGTTCTCTGCCTCCACCTTGAGCTCACATAATTTTCTTCTTTCCTTAACGTCATCCAATATTTCAATCTTCCTTCTTACTAAGCTCTTCTTTCCCTCAAGCTTTCCTTCTATGACGCCATGCAGAAGACAGTTCCTCCTAAAGATGAGTTTGATCCTGTTTGCTTCGTACCAAATAATCACATCCAAAATGGTTCTCTTTTCGCCCACTCTTCTTAGGACTTGTTCATTTGTCACCCTGTTTGCCCACCTAATCTTTTCACTCATTCTTCTTAGGACTTGTTCATTTGTCACTCTGTCTGTCCACCTGATCTTCTCAACCACTCTTCTTAGGACTTGTTCATTTGTCACTCTGTCTGTCCACCTGATCTTCTCACCCACTCTTCTTAGGACTTGATCATTTGTCCACCTGATCCTTTCAAGTCTTCTCCATTTCCCATTTCATAGCTCTCCAAACTCTGACAACACTCAGCCTAGTTTGTTAGCACCAAGTCTCACTACCTGTTCAAGTTATGTACTAATTACACTTACATACTAATTACGCTGATGAGTTAGGGATTAGTATTTTAACACCACATCTTACTAACCGATCATGTTATACGATTATGCACTAATCACACTAATGGTTCTAGGTATTAGAAATGTTATATTTAAATGAAGTGAACCCGCATTTGCATGGAGGGAGAGTGTAAAACCAATTTGGAAAAAACACACTTATTATACCCGGCCGATATTAAAGCCTTGATCTCCCCGTTATAACGCGCGGCCACCAAAGTGGGTATGAGTATAAAGTTAAATCTAGAGAAAGAGTAGCTGCATTTGCTTGTAAGAAGAGTGGGAAAATTTATGAAATCCCAACCAAAGTGCACCCAACTGAGACTCTAACCCCGATCTCCCTGTAATCTGCAGTCCAGTCCTTTTATAACATGCCACCCTTTATTTGTGATCTGGCTATGGAAGGTTTATGAGCGGTACTGACCATCAACCTTGACCTTTATTTCAGTTGGGTTTTTTTATATAATATTTCCTCTCGCGTGACAGTTTCTGTAACAATTATTACTGCCACGACAGGTATTATCCACAGCTTGGTACTTGTCAATGCTAACAACCGTGTGTTTCATAAGTGGTATTTTAGCGGCCGTTTCCACGGATCAGTGAAATTTAATTAAGTGAAAAATTACAACCTGGACATGGGAATCGAACCATTGGCTTTGCGAGGGAAAGATGGGCCTGGGTACTATATTAAGGATAATGGCTTAGTTGTAGAGCATTGACACGAAAATCTAAAGGTCCAGGTATCGATTCCCATGTCCAGGTTACAATTGTTCACATTGAATTTGATTCAGCTATTAGGAATAATTTTGTGGATAACCATCATGTATCAGTTTGTTATACATAAATTATTAACGTAGTAAAATTGTTGTTTTTTTCACTATTTCTTACTATCTGTTCGTGTTGCAAGCATTTATATAGGGCGTTCGGAAACTCATAGCCCAAATTGCACATATAGCTTGTTTGAACCAGAAGAATTACAAAATCCCTAAACACTTACATCTGAAAAACTAAGCTAGTACCATTAAATTGTGTCAAAAGTTTCGGCGTACAGCGCCGGGAGAGCAAAGCTGTGCAAGCATACGTGTACAACAAGTTGCATAGGAGTTAGGCGCATTACATTACACATATAATAATAGCAAGCATTTTCTGTGATGTGGGACCGTTCATGATGACCTTGAGAACATATTCTCTTTTCTGGATGGATTGGTGTGTTGTTTTATATTAATTGTGGTATGTTCTGCTGCCGTGCTCCAAGATGTAAAGGTGTGTAGTGCCGTGCACCTAGCCCCTATGCAACCAGTTGTACACGCATGCTTGAACATATTTTCTATCTCGGCACTGTACGCCGAAACTTTGAACACAATTTAATGGTATTAGCATATTTTTCAAGATGTAAGTGTATAGGTATATTGTATTACTTTTAGTTCAAACAAGATGCATGTGGGAGTTTGGGCTATGAGTTCCTAAACACCCTGTATGTATATATGTATGTATATATGTATGTATATATGTATGTATGTATGTATGTATGCTATGTATGTATGTATGTATGTATGTATGCATGTATATATGTATGTATGTATGTATGTATATGTATGTATATATGTATATATATATGTATATATATGTATGTATGTATGTATGTATGTATGTGTGTATGTATGTATGTATGTATGTATGTATGTATATATGTATGTATGTGTGTATATATGTATGTATGTATGTATGTATGTATGTATGTATGTACAGTATATACCATCTTAAACCAATCCTAGAGTCACTAGCTCGCATTTATAAATTAGTTTATTGGTGTATTGTTATCGTATGTAAGCTATAGGTAAATATATATATATAATTTCCTTTTTAAGTAAACAAATTGTGTTCTTAAGTTAAATTTATTCTAGGAAAATATTAAAAATAATATATGGATATATTTGAAGTATTTAACATTGCAACACTATTGAATTAAATCGAGCCACGTTTGGCGTCGATTCAAACACTACGGATTAATTCCTTGATATAATAATGCTGTGACAATGTTTAGGTTGTCTATAGCTCCGTGGTTGAGCGCCTATCATCACTGTACGGAAAATATACCGTTTAACCAGCTGTCTATAGCTTCGTGGTCGAGCACTAATTATAACAGTATAATTAATTAAATGTAAGAAAGAGAACTGTTGATGGCTGTTTATTCACACACGGCTTATTTAAATGACATCTGTTAATTACGTATACATACTCCAATTAAATGCTTTATATCAATGCACACTTGTGATGTTAATGTAAGTTATTTTATACTGTGTTAGACTGTGACTGCCAGTGTGTGGCTCTGAATGACTTGTGCGTGTGGAGGGATCCCCGATGTGGATGTTTGGATGCCTGTCTGATACGCACAAACGGTTTATATATGACATACCCCTTGCCTCTTTCTCCCTTCGACAACATAGTAAAAACTAACTAATATAAAGAGTCCTGGCGACAGGTGTTGTGAAGGCTAGTTTCTTATTGGTATAGGGAATTGGCGTCTTTGCCAAATACTGCGGAGTTGTTCCTTTAACAGGAAGAATGGTATAAAACATATATTTTACTGGTAAAATCCTTTTCACATTATTTCTGAGAAGCGCGTGTTTCTTCATGGATGAATCATAAAAGGATACTCTACATATGTTACTTTAAAGAAAAATTACCTTCATCCATGACTTTTTATATATTTTAGATTGATCTGATTCAATATCATTACAACATACACTTTATGAACCGACTGATTATATCAGCACACGAGAATTTCTATGAGCGAGAGTGAAAGGGCTTAGCGATTTTGCAGGCAAAGGTATATTCACATATCTTCCAAGATTATTTTACTGACTTGAGACCGATGGCTTTACTTCCTTTCCGTAGAAAGATGTGCTACGTATTTTTATTATTCAAGAAAAACAACTGGTTTTTGAACCCATGAAAATCGGATTCTTTGGCAAACGCCTTACCCCGAGACCAACTCTACAAAATATTAAAAACAAATATGTCTTACTAATGTTGTATTTAAAATAACCTTGGCTCACTCGATAGCGTGTCTGATTACGGAGTTAAGGGTTCCGGGTTCGATTTCTGGCATGGCGGAAAATGTATCATTGATTGAATGTGGGTTTACACTTTCGCATTGATAAATTTACAGCTGGGGACTGGATGTTGTACCTGTCATAGTCTTAATATTGATTATTATTTATAATAATTATCATTATTAACACCGCATCTTACTACCCGTTCGGTTTATATGGACTTACGCTAATGTGTAATGGTAGGGTGATTGTGAGATGAAATGAAGGACCTACAGTTTAACGTGGGATCCGAACCACGGTGGAAGCATGGCATTCCACACAGTCACAAGTTGTGATTAATACATATATTTTCAAAGGTGAAGGAAGGGTTTGGTAATCAGATAAATCTGTGCCGGGACCGAGGATTGAACCTTGGACCCCAGCACAGAAGTCTGACACCTTACCTCTAGACCACAAGGTCACCCTATCATTTATAAAGTATATAAAGCTACGAAAGGCCTATCAAGCTGGTAGTGGAAAATGTATGCCTTGAATAAACAACTGACCCAAACCACAGGCTGTAAACAGTAATGGATGTAAGTAATCTGTATGTGTTTATAATAATATTGCATTGTAACTATAATTGGCTCTCCTGTAAAAACTCTTCTATAGGGGGCCTGATCCTTTAATGTATAAATACTGTGTGGTTTAGCAACGTTTTATTGGTTAATGTGGCAAAGCTAATAGACAAAGGTAGGGTGTGTGTGTGTGTGTGTGTGTGTGTGTGTGTGTGTGTGTGTGTGTGTGAAAGGGAGAGGGGGAGCGTCAGTTGGAGCGAGAGTTGTGTTTATGGATGAGTAGGAATCAATCTTCAGTCTGTAATTACCACATAGCCTCTAATTAAATGGGATGAGGAATTAGACACGTGCTTACCACCAAGTAGTAAATTAACTCACTGTATTTGCACAGAAATATGGTTAGTCAGAAACATGAGAGCCAAGTAAAATACTCTTGAATTTTGATGAGAATCGAACACGCATCAATGACCACATGGGTTAAGGTGTCATCCTAACACTAGAGTGGACATCATAGCTCAAATCCTAATTGTGCGTATTAAAGAAAAAATCATTTCCTAAACCGTTTTACATTTTCTCTCCGTGCATATGCGGATACATTTACTATAAATTCTATCTTCCTCATCCTTACTCAATGAGGATAAACCTATTGATAACCCGAACAGACTGTACACATATGTACTAATAACACTAATGTGTTGAGGATTATTAAAGTTGAATTTAGAGGAAGTGTATCCGCATTTTCGGTGAAAGTGTGTGAAACCATAAAGGAAATTACCTGCTTAGATTTCCCATCAAGGATTTAAACCCCGATTTCCTCATGATTGGCAGACCAGTATTTTTTTCGAGAGTGACGCTTTAGAGGCTTAGACCATTCTCCCACCAAAGCGGGTAGCTGGATAATGTAAGCGTAGCTTTACAAATTATTAATTCAAAATATGTTTATTTTATAACGTCTAGTATCATGTACCTTGGATTATTTTTTATCGCTCTATATTTTGTCCCATTTATTTCATAAATTCAACAGAAACTATGTGAAACACTTTTTTTTTGCTTGGTTATTAAATTTAATAATAAATAGAGCTATATTATTTATTGAAAAATATCTGAAAATATGTTTTATATTCCACCAAAGAGAAATTCCCGCCATTATTCATAAGGAGGAGACAGATCTAAAGATAAAACATGTAAATTATACAACGGGTGATTGTGACCAAAAGGGATCCCCCTGGGGTTTTTTAACCCAGAAAATTGTTAATATATTCTCTTATTTGAATTAAATTTAACAACATCTCCATAAAATTATTAGTTATTTATTTTTTGTAGATAATTATATGTTTTATTATTTATTTATTTTTACTTTCTCTCTCTCTCTCTTAACTCCTTGGAGAGGGAAGTATTGTTATCGTAAAAATTAGTTTAACTCGATATTTTGATAAATGTCGACGTATCATGAACCCCCTGAAACCGAAAAAGAGGTTCTCGCTATTCCGTCTGTCTTTCTATCTGTACCTAAGCCTAGAACCGAACCTATTTTACCGATAGGGCCAAAACTTTGAACCTTGGGTTTACATAAGATTCCCCAAAGTTGTTTTTGGAATTAGATATCTAACCCTCAAGATAAGGGTAGTTTATTGAAGCAAATAAATAGAAAGAATCCACTTTCTCAAAATCAGCCATAACTATTTTGATTAAATTTTTGTATCTATGCACTACTTAACATAACAAACAGAATGTAAGATTCTCATTTTCCCGTGAAAATTATTTCTAGGATACTTTTTATAACCGTATAGTTCCTATTTTGCTCGTATCAACGAAATGTTTTAGAAAAACAAATACCTTATCATTATAAAGTTGTACTATTCAAAATAAAAATTATTTTATTTGAAATATTTAAAAAAAAAAACCAATTGTTTCTGAGCTAAAATCAAACTTATGTATATTATTTATGGAGGTCTTTGAAAATGAAATGGATTGTTTTTATCTTGGTTGGACAGAGATTTTCCCATTTTACCAATGTTTCTGTAATGGTGTATATCATTTCGTTTCTAAAATCTAATAGCATTTAGATGTATTTATTTTAAGAGAAAGGAGATAGATAAACTATGTGTGGATCACCCTACCTCTTTCTGATTCTGACCCATGGTCCTGATCAATCGCCCTTTGAACAATTTTTTTTATCCTTAACTTTCAAAAACCACTTGCAGTTCACTTTGACACATTTCCAACGTTCAATTCCATTAGTTAGCTCTTTATGGTACCTATATTTGTGTCCATTAATATCTATGAAGTATTTCCCCCTCCGATTCTTCATTTTTTCAAACTCCATGTTGTCACACGTTACAGTGCCCCCACGAGAAAACCTATCAACAAAGGTAATTACGTCATTGCTAGTTCCTGGTAGCGCCACCTAAAGGTTTTATAGGTATTGTAGCCAACCTTTATAGTTTGTGCAACCTTTGGGACCTAGTTAGTATGTGCCTAAGACCTACTTGGAATGTTTACATTTTACCTCAGTAAGATTCAATCGTTAAACGGATCCTAGTTTGTACCCACCCCTTTTCTCCCGGGTGAAGATTAAATCTCGACCTAGCCCTGATTCGAACTCAAGCTATTCAGATAGTCATGGATTTTACGTCTCATTTTTCTGTCCCCATGAAACAAAGGACTATCGTATGACTAATGTCCGCTTACGGTACAAGTCGAGTTTCCTTATCGCCTGGAAAGCACGCAACCAGCTCGACCAATACTCACCGCCAGTTGCCTAACGATCACGGCTCACGCCACAGAAATTGAAATACGTTTCTACGGAAATAAAGTTAACAATTATTAGTATACTTTAATGCCAGCGCGTGAATGTCAAGGAAATTAAACAGGGAGAGACTATATGGTTATTTTTACCATATATTATTACTAGATGGGATTATAAGCATACATTAATTACTATGCTAATGATGCTGATGTGACTTAAGATAACATTGTCCCAAATACGTATGAGGATAGTTAAGAGTCGAAGAGGTTACTTATTGATGAGTCATATACCCTGTTATCATAATCGGAACATTGTAAAGGGTAATAATATTTTACAGGTTACGTTGTGTAGGACATGCAGCGCGATTGGGAGAAAATAGATCCTAGTTTAAGGTATTCATTGACAAACCCAATGGGAAGAGACCAGTGGGGGGATATAGATGCGGAGTAATTCATTAGAATGAACCTGAAAGATATGACGTGATCTGGTAATCATATGAATTAAAACTTCCTTTTTTATATAAAAGGAGTTGCTAAAAGCACATTCCTATTATGAAAAAAATCAAACAAAAACTGACAATCAACTAATCCAGACGGCAGCAGGACAGCGGGATGACCTCTCACCCTATATAACCCAATGTTGGGGGGATGGGGAAAACCTGCCCCACCCATTCCATTATTCACAATCGCTCACCTCATCAAAACCCTTGACCTCACCGGAACCCGCGGTAGCGCGACTCCACAATATTCACGAAAAGATTAAATTCTTGATACAGCCACTAATACTGGGGAAAGGACCTACCCCTAAAAACCAATCCTCAAGAAAATAAAATTCCTCCCAAACCATATTCCCATCCCAAAATTTGAAACTCAAGCCCAAACTTAAACCCCAAGCACGTCACACGTCACCATCTTCAAAATGCGGTCATTACTCGACTAATACACATCATTGGTTAACAATAGTGCTAGAATACTTGTAATTATATCACAAGCTCATTTCACTGTTTCATTTCATAGGTTATCATGAGGTTAACATAGAAGGACAGTAGATAGACAGAGAAGGAGAGTATGATAGACAGGAGAAGGAGAGTATGATAGACAGAGAAGGAGAGTATGATAGACAGGAGAAGGAGAGTATGATAGACAGGAGAAGGACAGTATAGAGACAGAGAAGGACAGTATGATAGACATGAGAAGGACAGTATGATAGACATGAGAAGGACAGTATGATAGACATGAGAAGGACAGTATGATAGACATGAGAAGGACAGTATGATAGACATGAGAAGACAGTATGATAGACATGAGAAGGACAGTATGATAGACATGAGAAGGACAGTATGATAGACATGAGAAGGACAGTATGATAGACATGAGAAGGACAGTATGATAGACATGAGAAGGACAGTATGATAGACATGAGAAGGACAGTATGATAGACATGAGAAGGACAGTATGATAGACATGAGAAGGACAGTATGATAGACATGAGAAGGACAGTATGAGAGACATGAGAAGGACAGTATGAGAGACAGCCAAATGGTCGACAAAGTGATGCACAGGTGGACAAAGTAAGAGAGACATGGGTACAGAAAGAATGGTGAAACCCACTCTTTTGAGTCTGGGGTCACATTGAACTAAAGATTCATCATAATATCGAGGTCAAATGTTTTCACGATTACAATACTTTCTCTTTATATGATAACTTAATAAGCATACCACTCTACTCTGTAAGGCTTTGGTTCTCATATTTTGTTGATTTAGAATGAATATAAAGTTTATTTTCCCCCTTCCTCCCACTACATATACCTTTGACTATAAATACCACAACCATTGTCAATATCCTTGCATATTTGTGCTTTAAGTAACGAATTACTTTAGTTTGTTTGTACGTATAGCAAAAAAAAAAGGCTGAATAAGAGTGATTTCTGAGTTCACTAAAATTCCATGTGAATATAAGTCACTTGAATTTAAATATCCTTTAAAACAATAAATGATGTAACAGTTTCTAGCCATAAACAACACGTCACACGATTGAAGGTTTGTCAAGTGAAACAGTTGTAGCACAATCCGATATATATAAAAAAAACTTGAACAAGTTTTGTCAAACAAACAAAGTCTTGGAACATTTGATTCTCGCGTTCGACTCACCACAAGACGTCGAAGAAACATTGAGCAAAATAATTATCTTGTGAGAAAACTTTCACAATAGCATAGAAATAAAGTTAAAGGGATGTAGTACAAATAGAATTCCGTGTTTCAGCTATGATATTCGTTTATTAAAAGGGGTTTTCATTGATCATTTTGTCACCGTCTTCCCCTTGCTTATGACTATATTCAGAAAGAGACCTAAAAACTATCTTGATTCCAGAGCTAAAACAATAACCACATTGGAAAGTAACCAAATAGTTTCAAGACGAACGTGTTACCTTGTTAATTTATCCAGAAAAAGTGGATATACAACATACTTTCATGTTACTTTACCCATATCAAGTGGCTTATCATCTTATATCCATGTTATTTTACCCAGACCAAAGGATAGCCTTCCTACTTATATGTTACTTTATTCATATCAAGTGATTTACCATCTTATGTCAATGTTACTTTATCCATATCAAGTGGTTGATCATCTTATATCTATGTTACTTTGCCCATTCCAAAGGATAAACTTCCTACCTCCGTGTTACTTTTTCCATAACAAGTGACTGATATTATTATATCCATGTTACTTTATCTCAAATAAGAGCGACTGTTCTGTGGGTTTTCAGATGTCTTTTTAGTTCTTATCATTCACCGAAATCACATTTATATTTTTTTAGATGAAGTCTTTAGTATTCAAAAAAGAAACTAACTTAAATTGGTTATATTATTTCTATGAAATTTCATTGACAACGATGATTAAAATTGAATGGAAGGATTTTCGCCCAGTAACTGGAGATTTGAAGATTGTCTAAATCCTCTCAAACTTAGCTTCTTTAATAATACTTTTGCATTCTTAATGAATTCCAATAAAAAGTTGCCCATCAACACCATCAAAGATTATAATTAACAAGAGATTTGGTTCACTTGTTCTAGTAATTTAATTGAGGCTTGGATTTCCTAATAACTGGTAACTCATTTTATAACTTTATCCGTCAACTTCGAAAAAGCTATTACTTACTTAAAGCTTAAAACAAATTAACTTTGTTTTTTCCTCAAACTTTGATTTTCATTTTTTTAAATTGTCTTTAGTAAATTATAGAATAGTTCCGTGATGATATATTGTGTGCCAAATGTTGACGGAAATAATTAAATAATGTATCTTTGATAAACATTCTAAGTAAAATTGTATTTTAAAATGATACCATCAGTCCATTAAATTTTGGTTTGTTTTAATTCAGTACCATTTACTAGAAATGTCTTTCGGTTGTAAGAAGAGACCATTTACATTAAAAAAATTATATTATAGAAAAATATTGTTAATAGTATACTTCAGTAAACTTTGACTAGCTAGTTTTAATTATATAAATTAGTATTAAGGATGGTTTCCTCCCGAACCCGTTAGTTGACCAAATAAAATATATAAAAATTGTAACATCTTAAAATGTCAATTTTCAACTGTAATGAAAAATTATGGCTCCACCGAAATATAGTTTTTTTTCTTTATTTAGCATCACGTCTTACTACCCGTTCGGGTTATACACTTTAAGTACTAATTACGCTAATGAATTAGGCATTGTGAAGGTTGAATTTAGAGAAAGTTAACTCACATTTGCGTTGAGGGAGAGTGGAAAGCCATTTAGGAAAAACCATCCCCAGTTCACCTGTCCGAGATTCAAACCTCGATCTCTCCGTCCTCGGCAGTTGAGCTCAATAAGACGTGCGTTAGCTATCTACGCCACCGAGGCGGGTGAAATATAGATAATATTTTTAAGTTTATATGTATCATTGGCATATATATCTTTATTATATTACAATAAATATATCTAGATTACTTACTCTTGAAATTGGAACAATCGATTGGAAGTTCTAAGGATTGTGTCATTATTTAAATAGAGATAAGTTTTATCAACTTGTAGATAAAATAACACCACAATTCACTAAACAATGGTTTTTTATTCATTTTGTGTTCGTTATCGTAAACTTTCAATATTTTATAAATAAATTAATATGAAATTGTTCAACGACAAAACCGGACTTGTTACAAAGAATATCTTAAATTCGTGTCTCCCAAACTTTCACTGGTCGTTTAACTTTTAGAAATCATAGCCTAATCGAAGTACCCTTTTTAACTTTTCTTGAAAAAACTTGTGTTTTTGTAAAGTAAAACGGTATTTATAAATTTTAACAAACCTTAGTAGTAAGCTGAAATTATACCTACTCTTATTTTTTAAATATTATTAAATTAACTAACTACCTTTTCTTCCCAAGGGATGTTTTTATATTATACAATCATGCGTTCGTATTATTATTATTATTATTATTATTATTATTATCATCAGCACCGGGTCTTACTACCCGTTCGGGTTATACGCACTTACTCTAATGTGTAATGGTAGGGTTATTGTGAGATGAAATGAAGGACCTACAGTTTAACGTGGAATCCGAACCACGGTGGAGGCCTGGCATTCCTCACATTCACAAGATGTCTTGTCAGAGGTGAAGGAAGGGTTTGGTAATCAGATAGTTTAGAAGCTAACTAAGGGCTAAAATATGTGTTCTAGAGCAGTCATTTTATTTAAAGATGGCCATCATGTCTAATATAGATCTAGGAGCCTTTAAAAGTTGGTCCAATGAAATTTCGATGAACATGAGCTGAGAAAAAGGTCAAAAGACAAGGTTTTTCTGACACCATCTTTTAAAAAAAATTGTTAAAGTAGAATTTTTAATTAGCCTATATGTTAACCGGACGCCCTAGCAATGTTCATAAAATATTTCAGTACCTTTAGCATAGTGGTTTTGGCGTGAAATTGTAACATTCGGGGGGAAAGGCCAAAAATTAGTATTTTATACTAGTAATATTGAAACAAAATGGTGGACGCACATTTTAATTAGCTAGTATGAAAACAAGACGTTCTAGTTATGCCGATGCGAAATTTCAGCACAATCGATGTGAGGTTTTTTTGTATGACAAAGTAACAAATATAAACCAACTCATTTTTATTTGTAAGTATGATTAATAAATCGTCACATAACTCTTAGAGCGTGCGTTCGTCAGTTCGAGGAACCCAATATTATATTAAAACAATACTATCAGTTTTACTGCCATTATATCGAGTTAATATTTGTTACTCGTATAAAAAAAATATGCATACATTTCCTTGTGAGTTTGTTTTCCTTGAACAAGAACGCAATAAACAATATTTGTTTATCTTAATATAAAAAGAAAGATACAGACTATTACCAAGTTTAATGTTGTGCCCCTTGTGCAAGCAAATACCCTTCAACAGGTTGCTTGAAATGGTATATATATCATTCTTCTCGCTCTACGGGTTCCCCTTGTCTTGGAGGTTTTATAAGGTAGAACCACTGTAGTGGAAAGTAAACAAACGTACTCCAGGATTATACCCTGTCTGGAAGTCCTGCCTGGAGCTATCACAAATTATTGTCTTGGAGTAGCTTCCTTGCTCTCCCCTTTCCGAAACCGCTGTCAAAACTGCTTTGTCTCGGATCCAGGGATAGAGGAGTGGAGTTAACTCTACCAGGTTGGCTCGTTCGGAGAGGATGAGGAAGGCGAGATCTGAAATCTAACTGAAAACGTTCCTTCTGAGAAACTTACCCGATTATTTAAATGTATACCCGCCTCGGTGGCGTAGTTGGCTAACGTGCTAGTCATGTTGAGCTCGACCGCCGAGGACGGAGAGATCGAGGTTCGAATCTCGGTCGGGTGAACTGGGGGTGGTTTTTCCTAAATGGTTTTCTACTTTCCCTCCACGCAAATGCGGGTTCACTTCCTCTAATTCAACATTCCCAATTCACAATCCATTAGTGTAATTAGTACTTAAAGCGTATAACCCGAACGGGTAGTAAGACGCGGTGCTAAATAAAAAAATTTAATGTAAAGAACAATCTAGATATCCCCTAATTTTAAAGTTTACGAATCAAATAGCCGAAGCTATTAATTATGCTTTTTATTGAGGAATTCTCCATCAAGATATCATATTATGAAAATTGAAAAATGACACCTGGACACGGGAATCGAACCTGGGACCTTTGGCTTAGTACGCCAATGCTCTAACCGTTGAGCTATCCAGGAATCGTTCCTTTCTCAGGGTCATTCTTCAATCATATTTTAAGGCAGAGTCTATGATGGACGTGCGGAAATCGATAAAAATTACTAAGATATGTTAGAATCTATAACATCTTGTCAGAGAATATATCCTGTAACTATAGCAAGTAGCAATGTCTCAGCCCATTCCGGGAACACCGACCAGGTAAATAAGCCTGCGTCCACTTTACCTGGGTGTGTCGATAGTTGGGACTATCTAACCCTCTGCCCGACATATTATGTTCTGCTAGTTGGTATTGTCGCTACAATCGATAATCAAAACAATAAATTTAATGAAATAGACATTTCAAATTTATGTTTGTAATGATCATTTCGGACACAATAATAATAAAATTAAAGGGTGTAATTTGTTTAGAAGAAAATCTAAATAGCGACATTGTGTGCTATAAAATGAGATCAAATCAGATTTTTGAAAATAAAAAATAATTCAAAATGATGTAATTTTATCATTTATAAATATGTTATTTTGTACACCTCATATGAATGTCAAGTTATAATAAATCATAGCCCCCTACATTAATTACTTTACCATAACACTGTCACGGAAAAATCACAAAATATCAAGTTGTACCCCTTAGAACTCGTGAGTTGTAATGATTTGAAATCATTTAATCATTATTTATAGCTTATAATTAAACACTTTATAAAATTGTGCAATAATATCTTGGTGGTCGAGTGACCTTAACTCAATTCAATCGAAAGGGGATGATATTCCTCGTCTTGAGCATAGCGTTAGTAACCCATTCAACCACCAAGCGCTGTAGTAACCACGTGAACATGAGTATAAAACTTGACTCGCAGCTATTAACTCTTTTAAATGGCTGAATTTTTTTTTTAGAAAAAAATATAATTGGAAACATTTAAAAACAGAAAATTTTCCATAAAGTTTCAAGGGTAAATGTTCCCAAACATACGATATTTTCGTCTTGCTTGCTCTAAGCATAGAAAACCTACTGTCGATATATTCTCGTGTTAAAAGAGGTAAACCACTCTAAGCGATCCTATCATCTTATCTAATGAATGAAGGAACATCTTCCTATTCATTATCTCTTTCAACTTCATTTAGAAGTCAACCAACTTCCACGAGACGAGATTACAACCAAGGACAGGTTCATAATGATTGTAAATGTGAGTCTGGAACTGGCATGAAGTTTACCAGAACCACAGATGATGACTTTCGAATCAAAACGTACTAAGCTCACTAATTTAGAATGGGTCCACTAAATCGTCATAAGATTATTTCCTTTGTCGGCTTTATCAACACTGGTCAGGGGAAACATGTAATCATCATTATGATAATTAAATTTAAATTTTATTTTGTTACGGTATGACTAAAATATTGTTTGAAGATTTTAATCAAATGTTTCATACACGTAATTTTTAAATTACCACACGATTTTTTTAAATTATATTTCTACTTTCTCTCAACCCCTTGGAGGTATTGTGATCGTAAAAAAAAAATCTAACTAAAAATTTTGAATAATGTCAACGAAACCGAAAAAATTATTTTCGTGATATCGTCTGTCTGTATCTCAGATTAGAGCCGAAACAATTTTACTGATAGGGCTAAAAATTGGTATTCAGGGTTTAAATGAGATTCTCAGAGGGCTTTTTGGAACTAGATATCGAACCCTAAAATTAGTTTACTTAAGGCAAAAAAAGAAAAAATCATATTTTCAAAATCCTTAGAGTGAACTTTTATATATTCACTCTAAGGATTTTATTTAAATTTTATATCCAAACATTGTTTATTAATACAAACAAAATGGCTGTTCTCATTTATCAACGAAAATTACTTTGAGGGTAGGCCTATTTGGATGCGCGTAAATATTAAATTTTGATCATATTTTCTCAAATATTCGAGATACTAGATAACGTATTAATATAAAGTTGTAGTACTGATAGAAATAAAAATCTTCTAGTCAAAATATATTTTTATAAAACCAATATTTTATAAGCTATAAGCAAAATTATAATATATATTTTTTATTCGTGTGTTTGAAATGTTGATAATTATTGCTATGCTCTTAAGTGGATGAAGGTATTCCTCTTTTATAAATGTTTCTGTAACAGCTTATATTATTTAATGTGTGCTCTTCAGTATTGTGTGTCTGCAACAATGTATACTATTTAATTTCACACACGGCCCCCAAACAGTATCTTAACTCCGACTAGTTATTAAATGTCAGGTATAACGTCAGCATAGATGGATTCAGATATGTCAGCATTAAATATTAGGCCTATATAATGTTTTTTTTATCTTAAGCCTTCCTCTCCACAGAGCTGCATTTAGTGAATGATTTAATTATAACTAATTAATTTGAATTAGTTTAAAAATGACACATGGACACGTGAGTCAAATCCAAGACCTTTATATCAGTGCAATAATACTCTACCATTGGGCTATCCAGGATTATTCCCATTCCCCGGGTTATTCTTCACTCAGAGTTTAAGGCGGAGTCTGTAATGGACGTGTGAGAATGTCAGCTACATATTAGCGATCAACAGTATCGTGAGGTATCAGACACCACATCCATATGTGACTCGGAGGGCTCTCAAGTATGTAATATAAGCTCACTGGTTGAGCACTGGCTCACTAAACTAAAGGTCACGTGTCCAGGTGATATTTTTAAACTAAAATAAATTAATTAAAATGTGGTGCCCTCCGCATGTTCAGATCCACATTTACAGTGATTTAAAGCTTGTGTGATGATATTAATTTTATGTAATAAAATAATAATAATAATAATATGGGCTACAACACTCATAGCCCAGTAGTGTAAGACTATCCAGTACTAATGTACCGTTGCTCAGGGGACGTACTAATGTACTAATAGTACATCCTTTCCATGGAGGCTCTTTCCATGTTCCGATGAGATGAGGTGAGGATGATAGTGAGTATGAGGGTGATAGCGAGTATGAGAGTGATAGTGAGTATGAGGGTGATAGTGAGTATGAGAGTGATAGCGGGTATGAGAGTGATAGCGGGTATGAGAGTGATAGCGGGTATGAGAGTGATAGCGGGTATGAGAGTGATAGCGGTATGAGAGTGATAGCGGTATGAGAGTGATAGCGGGTATGAGAGTGATAGCGGGTATGAGAGTGTGGAACCAGTGGGAACATTTAAACTCTTAACTTGAGACTAACTAACCATACCCTGGTGGCCGTTGAGATAAGTTTCCTTCCAGGAAAAATATCCAAGGTTCCAGCCGGGAATCCAACCCGGGACCCCAAGGCTCGTAGCCAGGTGCACTGACCACTCACTATGGAACCGGTTATAGTTCAATGTGACAACAAGAGCCTTCCCAAACCAATATAAAATACATAATGATATCACAAGAGACATGTTTGGAACCTTTAAACACGTACATCAATCTACCTGTTGCATGTCCAATCAACTTCCGGCCCAAACTTCATGAGGGAGGTGTTAAATAGGAGGGTGGGGTGACATGCACCCTCATATGTGGACGTGGAGGGGAACAGCGAGTGTGGGAGGGAGGGGGCGGTAGTATGACGCCAAATACCAAAACACCTGAAAGTGCTCGTTAGGTCTGGAATGCCAGTCACTCACCCGTCATCCATCATCGGACAGAGGCCGATGAATTTAGAAATACCTGTCCGAACACCCAAAAATTGGAACGAGCAGAGTTGATTCAATTTGGGTTACTGGGGGGAAAGGGAAGGAATTTCTAAAAGGGCTTTGAACTCAAACTGTTTCGAAATTAATCTTCTGTTTGGAGTGGGTATACATGTTTGATGTTTTAGTTTCATGTTATGAACCACTTATATAGCTTAAGAGATTAGTATGAGGAGAGTAAACGGAAGAAAATTATTCGGCATCCCTCTAGAGCTAGTACGGGAAACTACATCCCAGAAAGTGTTCTGGGGTAGAAGTTAAGAGTG
The DNA here is from genome assembly GCA_039000515.1 of Timema cristinae. Classification (NCBI taxonomy): domain Eukaryota; kingdom Metazoa; phylum Arthropoda; class Insecta; order Phasmatodea; family Timematidae; genus Timema; species Timema cristinae. Next base: position 72,752,280 of record JBCFYV010000003.1, on the reverse strand, counting down.
CTAACCTCTGTCCTAAGCGCACTGTTTCTAGGCACTGGTGTCGGTAGTTACCTGGTAATATTTCTGCTAGAGCCGTATTATGTGTTGTTTGCAACAACGGTATCGTTGAGTATTTTTAAATCGATACAAAAAAGAGTTTACATGGACATATAATTATATTGCATTACTTCTCAAAATTATTTCCCACTCTCCTTCCACTTAAATGTGGATACACTTATTCCAAGTTCAACCTTCTTCAACCCTAACACATTAACGTAATTATTATTAAAAATGCCCGAACGGTAGAACGCAGTGCTAACCAAAATAAAAACTGTGACACTCCGAAAACTCGTGGGCAGCTCTTTGAATAAGAAAGTTCATGACGTAATCAGACCACGCGTGGGGCTACTATGACGTCATCATTAGAGCATCGTTTTATATTTTGGGTGAAAGCCTAAATATTTCTATATTTAAATATCTGACACACCTTATTCCCCCCCCCCCCCCCCCCCCCGCCTACTACTAAGTTGTTTCTTTTACGTAACTTTGGCAAGAGGAAATTGCAAATATATGTGAGCATTAAAGTTTGTTAAGAAATCAACATTCCTTGTATCTTTAATTTAAGTGATTAATAGAGAGTAAAATAGTTGTTTTATTTTTTTTAATTTGAAAGCACTATTAAAAAAGAACATGGTGTTTATAAATAAAAACTAGCTTTCTTGTTGACGCGTCATGAGTCAATTTTAAAAGGACACCTCTCAACTCTACACTTAATATTTGAGAAATGTAAAATCAAGATTTATAAAAATGATATGGGAGCAGATAACTTTAAATTGTCACGCTAAAATATATTCAACATTTTTTAATAGCAAAAGATATGTATGTTGGGGCCTCCCTTTACTTAAAGATAAAGGTTTACTCGTCAAAGGCTATTAACTATCCCCAGATTTTTAGCTTTCACTATTTATTTTGACTCAAAACGTATGATTTCCACCTTCACATCACAATAAGAACTTTAAAACAACCCCCATATTTTAACCAAAGAGAAATATGTTATTCACTGACATACAATCATACACAAACAGGGCTTCCATGTTGATTATAACCACGTCTTACTACCTGTTCAGGTTATACACATATAAGATAATTACTTTAATGGGGTAGGGATGATCAAGGAGAATTTTAAAGGTAACCTATCAGCATTCGCGTGGAAGAAGAGTGGGAAACCATATATGAAAAAAAGTCAGTAGACCCGACCGAGATTTCGAACCCGATTTCCCCGTGAATACGTAGTTCATGCGCTCAGGTTCAATTAAATATTCCCACCCGTGAATACGTAGTTCTGTCTAGGTTCAATTAATATCCCTGTCAATACGTTGTTTTGCCTAGGTTCAATTAATATCCCTGTTAATACGTAGTTCTGCCTAGGTTCAATTAATATCCCTGTCAATAAATAGTTCTGTCTAGGTTCAATTAATATCCCTGTCAATAAATAGTTCTGCCTAGGTTCAATTAATATCCCTGTCAATAAATAGTTCTGTCTAGGTTCAATTAATATCCCTGTCAATACGTAGCTCTACCTAGGTTCAATTAATATCGCTGTTAAGATTTTGTTAGAATTGGCCATTAAATTGTATAACTATCGCGTAGCAAAAATCCAGACAGACTGACAGACAATAAGCCAAATACTCAAGTTAAAACACAACCTCACTTCACTCGGTCAATTAATATTGGATTAAGGTGTATAACCTGAATGGATAGCAAAACGTGGTTTTAAAATAACTATATATATATAACTATATATATATATATTATTGGATCTCTCTGACTAGTATTCGATTATACTATCTTAATGGGATTGATTAGATAATATTGCGAGTCGTTCGTCGTTAGAAAAGTATCAGATCAGATTGGATATTGATTGTTCGGTCAAAAGCAATGGCCATGATGGTCTCCTGTAAGGCCTTTGTCTGATATCTTAATCAGGACAAAAGATTCTCCCCTTGAATACAATGGAACCAGCCATCAATGATCTTGATATATCTATCGTCTACGGAAAGGATAACTTTAGATAGAGATATCTTTTTTTTCGTCCTAATATGCTTCTTAGGTTTGAATTTGTATAGTTATTAGCTCATAGAAGTGTTTTAAATGGGTTTATTAAGGTGCAGTTAGGCCTATGAATTATGGCTTGTGTTTAAAGCTCATACTTATTTAAACTATATTATCGAAAAACTTGGGGCGGATCGAGGGTTTGCTGTCTAGAGGGACAATTGGTTCTCTTGAGGCTATTTCAAGTATAAATTTAATAATTTTAATTAATAAAGATTTTTATTTATAATAATTTAAATAATAATAATAGTAATAATACTAGTTTATATAAATACATTTAAATAATAACTATAATAATTAAAAAGTAATTTTTAAGAAAAACACAATTTTGACTAACAAATTCATAACTTTAATTTCAAAGTCACTGTTACAATAAAAGTACTGTGCTGTATATGGGCCTAAAAAGTTTTAGCTGCTATTAATATAAAAAATGCTATTTAATACAAATAATTGGTTATCATACTAAATTTACTGGAGAGTTTTAGTTTTAGGCCACTTATTTTTCTGCACATTAGAGCTAAGTTTAAATAATTATTGATTAGCTCGATGCAGAAGATAGGGTAAATTGGATGTTAGTTCATTACTTACAACATTATTGTATTAGTTTCAATATTTTTGATATTTTATTACTTTCTAGACAGTGGCGGATTCAAGGGGGGCAATCACTCCCATCGCCCCTTTCGCCCCCTGGATTCACCACTGTCTAGACATGATGTATATAGCATTTTACAATGGAGGGAACGAGGTCAACTGTTAATAGAACTTATAATTTTAAAACAATATGACTAATATTTAATGGTCTAAAACCTGGTTATTGGCCTCGAAAAAAAACAAATTGAAATTTTTTTCACGTACGAACGGAATGAAATCTTGTTCTACTGCATCGAATCAGTGTTGCCAACTTTACTACAAGCTCTACAAAGTTTTTCACTTTTTATTTAAATATTTATTCCTCATATACTCCTACAGACCATGTTATGATTGTAATGACGACCGCGAAACGTGACTGTCTAAGTTTAGATCAACGGCTTTTCCAAAACAAAATGTCAGTGCTTCTTAAAATATTATTCCTATATGTTTGTATGACTCAAGACGCAGAACCGATCTCTTTGCCAAAGAATCGGAATCATTTGGAGGCTGCCCGAGTTGCACAAACTGTGTGTTCAGGGTTAGATGATGTGTTGATAATTTGCGCTGAGTTTACTGGACGAGTATTTTCTTCCGTCCAATGAAATCATCCTTATCTGCTAAGACTGCCAATCAGGGCTTTACCCAGATATTCTTTTAGGGAAGTGTAAAGTAGAGGGTAGGTTGTCATATCTGCGGTGGTTCGTGTTTAAATTCAATCAACCATCTAAATTGTATAACACAATCTTAACAAGTGTATAATTATAAGTTATAGGAAGTGATTCAATAGTTTCAAATCATTATTACAGTTCACTCATTATAAGGGGTCAAACTTGTTATTTTATGCTTTTTGCGTGCTTTATTAATGTAAAATAATTAATAAAAATGGGGATAAAATTTAATATAATTAGACATTCATAGAATATTAATACTTTTATTATTAAAATTATTAATAATTATATAAATTAATACATCAAGACTCCAGACACTAGACGGAAAATATATTATTGAACATTAAATTTCTCTGGTCACAATTTAAAGTATTTTTAAGCATCATTGAGGTTGTAGGCTATATGAATTTTTCAAGACATTAAATAAATAAGCACGGCCTGTATTTTGTTGAAAAGTATTTTTTTTAATGTCAAGAAACAGTGCTCATGTGTACATAAATTATGTTCATAACCCCTATTTGTGGGAAAAACCATTTCATGTAGTTCTTTGTTCGTTTTTGTAATTTTTGAATTTTTTGGTGAGATTTTCTTGATTTGTATACATTTTTTAATTAATTGTTGGTCATCTTTGAATTATTTTCAGACATTTATATTAGAGATGTATTTAAACACAATCGAATTATTGATATTAATTTTATAGCTGCATAAAGCTAAAACATAATATTCTTTTTAACCAACAGTTGTCAAAATGAGAAGACATAGGCAATACAATTTGTATTATCCTTGCTTGTATGGCTGCCATCGTAAGGTCGTTAATATTTCTCTTCACCTTTTCCTATCTTGAGCCAAATGTTTTACATCTTTGTACCTTCTTCTGCCAACATCGTCCGTTATCTGATTCATATTCTCCATTCTTGTCCTCCCTCCCTTCCACATCTCTTTCTATAATTATCTTCGTCAAACTTGTAAAATACACACATTCCTGGTGAGACTGCAACTAGACTGGAGAGTGTTGTGTTGGGAGGGGGTAGCTATTACTTCTGAAGCAGGTATTACACATTCCTGGTGAGACTGCAACTAGATTGGAGAGGGTTGTGTTGGGAGGGGGTAGCTATTACTTCTGAAGCAGATATTACACATTCCTGGTGAGACTGCAACTAGGCTGGAGAGGGTTGCGTTGGGTAGGGGGAAGCTATTACTTGTCAAGGAGGTACACATTCCTGGTGAGACTGCAATTAGACTGGAGAGGGTTGCGTTTGAAGGGGTAGCTATTACTTCTGAAGCAGGTATTACACATTCCTGGTGAGACTGCAACTAGTTTGAGAGGGTTGTGTTGGAAGGGGGTAGCTATTACTTCTGAAGCAGGTATTACACATTCCTGGTGAGACTGCAACTAGTTTGAGAGGGTTGCGTTGGGAGGGGGTAGCTATTACTTATGAAGCAGGTATTACACATTCCTGGTGAGACTGCAACTAGACTGGAGAGGGTTGCGTTTGAAGGGGGTAGCTATTACTTCTGAAGCAGGTATTACACATTCCTGGTGAGACTGCAACTAGTTTGAGAGGGTTGTGTTGGGAGGGGGTAGCTATTACTTATGAAGCAGGTATTACACATTCCTGGTGAGACTGCAACTAGATTGGAGAGGGTTGCGTTGGGAGGGGGTAGCTATTACTTATGAAGCAGGTATTACACATTCTTGGTGAGACTGCAACTAGACTGGAGAGGGTTGCGTTGGGAGGGGGTAGCAATCACTTCTGAAGCAGGTATTACACATTCATGGTGAGACTGCAACTAGACTGGAGAGGGTTGTGTTGGGAGGGGGAAGCTATTACTTGTCAAGGAGGTACACATTCCTGGTGAGACTGCAACTAGGCTGGAGAGGGTTGCGTTTGAAGGGGGTAGCTATTACTTATGAAACACATATATATAATTAACCCTCAGCTGGTATGGCAAAAAATACGGACACATTTGGTATGGTGGGGTCATTTTTGACCCCAGTAAATAAAAAAATTAATAAAATCTTGCGTTTCAAAAATATCTAATCAAAAAAATATGAAGATATAGATTACTTATTTATACATCATATTTTAAATAAATATTACCTAAATGTTTTTATTTACTTCAAAAAATTAATCCAATTACACTTATTTACCAACGAAAAAAAGTTATTTTTAAAAATAATTAAAAATCTTTGAATTTTCACAAACTGGTTCTATGACTTCATTTTCCAAATCAATAGAGGTATGACCTTCATCCAGAGGCTGAAAAAAATAAATCAATAAATAAAATATGGAAACTGACAGGCAGGCAATATTCAGTTTTTCCAATACTTTTTGACCAAGCTCCAGGTCGTGGTAAAACTGATTTGTCATGATGCATTGATGACAAGAGCACTACAGATCTTGATTTTCTTGGGACATAGGAGACTATTGTTGTATTTACAGTGAAACCAAATTCAGATGACAGAATTTCTCGGTCTTTATTAGGCAAGAATGGCCGGGGATCTCTCTCTTGTTAGCACGGAGAGTACCAACATAGGTCAGTCCCTTACCACGCAGCTCTTCCACAAGTTCCACTGAGCTAAAGTAGTTGTCAGCGGTGATATTGCGATAGGAATTTACCACTGGCTCATAAGGGACAAAACTGTGCGTGTTGGCACCAACAGGCGACGTGGGTTTGGCACTTGTAATTGTCCACAGTCGATGAAAGCATTGTACAAATAATGTGTACGCGCGTCACAAAGACAGAAAATCTTCAGTCCGTACTTTGCTGGTTTGTTTCCCATGTATCTTCTAAATGCACACCTACCCCGGAAGGGTACGAGCATTTCATCTACTGTTAAATATTCAGCACAGGAATAATTTGATTGGCAGTTTACTAGAAGTTCATTGAAATCTGTGATATTGGGGCAAGACGATCATGAGTTTTCATTTCATCTCTCGTCATGATATCATCAAAACGTAGGCTAGCCAGGAGGAAAAGGAAACTTTTCAGTGACATAGTTGCTCTAAAAATATCCCTTCCAGTACCATCTGTGGCCCAAAGTAATTCAACAACCTCAAAGTTAGATTTAAATACTCCAGATAGAATGAGAAGTCCTAATAGGGCCTTCATCTCAATTTTGTCAACATGATTTGTGAATTGACTGTTCAAAGCGTTAGCACCATAATTTTCAACCATGTACATTATTTTTAGATTAGTGTACTCCACAACCTGATCGATTATTTCCTCATCAATTAGAAGAAGCCAAGCGTCCACTGGTTCATTTAGTTTGTTAGTTCTGGCATCTCCTACAACACCTGGAAAATGCGTCACTAAATTATGTTGTCTTGTACGAGATTGCGCAGGTGGAACTTTAGACCACTTGAATCTTGATTTTGAATACCAATAATTTTGGAGGCTAGAACGGTCGGGTAATACATCTTCATCCTGAACCTCATCCTCATCTGCATTTTCGGCTTCTAAAAGCTCTGAATCTGTATTATGATCGCTACGTTCCGAAGGTACATCAGAATATTCAGAGTCCTTATCTGGTAGCACAAAATCAGGGTCATCGTTGAATATCTCTTCTAAAATAGCATCAGGATCGTCTCTCAAGTTAATCGCAGCCATTAGTAAAAAAATATTGTGAAAAATAAATCAAGCAGTCTGAATCTAATCCAAGTAAAATAATCAACCAAAAATAATCCCTAAACGAAAATAACACACGTTTTGAAAATATAAAAATAAATAAAACAACGAAATAATAGTCTTACAAATATATATAGCACTTAAGTATAATAAAACAAAGAAAATAAAACATTAATCACTAAAACGACAATAATACACTTAAAAAAATTACACACAATATTGGTATGGTGGGGTCAAGTCTGACCCCAAGGACACTGTATGATGACAATGATAATGAGCAAAAACACAATTGTTGTTTCTACCCCAAGAGCATGCTCAATAGTGAGATTACCTGGAAGGGCAACCAAGTGGTGCTGCACTCTAGCAAGCTACACAGCAATTTCTACCAGCTGGGGTCAGGTTTGACCCCACCATACCAGCTGGGGGTTAAGAATATTATATTCAACAGAATTCCAAAATGTTGGCTGTTATTATTATATTATTATTATATTTTTCTATTCTATTTTGTAAAGTGTATGTTCGATAATTATTATTGTCGTGAGGAATTTTCATATGATTTTGCTCAAACTTTTAGGTAGATTTTTTGTAATTTTTTTAAAAATCTAGGCGATTTTTTAATCATTTGACTCTGCCCACCAAAACCTCTTCCACCCTAGGGCTACCTTGAAATTATCTTGCTGCCAATTTACATGAAACTATTTTGCTCTCTCATATATTCATATTGAATTGTTTATCGGCTTAGTATATTTTTTAAAATATAATATTTACAAATTAGATTTAAAATATTGTTAAAAAAAATATATACTCTTGTTTATCCTGAAATACAGCAAGATTACCATACTTGATGACACTATGGTTTAGCTTATATGATAATACCATAGTGCGATCAGCCAATGTAGGATCATTAAAGGATAAATGGAATATACTCAGGGTCTCCAACCCGTGGTCCACCGTAGCAATTGTTGTGGCTCACCAGATCATGAAAAATATAAAATTATTTCAAGATAAAAAATGACAGATTTAAATTTTACACAATTATATAGTAAAATGAATCCGTATTTAGAGTTATTTTAAAAATTAATTTTGCTTTATACGCGAAGAAAAATATAACGTTTTATTTCAAATGTACTCTACAGTGACCCGGTATATGACTTTTCTAGTAGACAGATAATAAGATAAACTTTACGAAATAAAAGTATATTTTTGATCTTTTTTTTTTCTGTGCAATTCGCAAAAAGACAAATTTTCTACATCGTACAATGACATGGGGGACGGTGGGAGGGGTGAGATATCTCTATTAAAAATAAAAGAGGTATTGATTTTCTTTGACTCTTTCGAGAAGTCTACATATTTACATTTATCAATATTATTAACTACCAGCCATGTGGTGTAGTGGTGCACCCGGGTACGAGCATAGGGATCTCAGGTTCGAATACCGGCTTATATCTAGATTATTTTTCCAGAAAGAGGTAACACCCCAAAGGTCCTCAGGGGTTTGATTGATTAGGCTTAAATTAGGTGTAAATGTTTCCACTTGTTCTAAACTCTCAAACTCACTATCACCCTCATACTCATTATCACCCTCATACTCATTATCACCCTCATACTCATTATCACCCTCATACTCATTATCACCATCATACTATCTTTCTCATATCATTCAATCGGGACATGGAAATACCCTACACGGAAAGAATGTACGACTAGTACATTAGTACGGACTAATCTCCCCATTACTGGGCCACGAATGATGCATCCCAGACAATTATTGTTATTATTATTATATTATAAATTAACAACATTACGTGCTAACATGCCTATGGGACAGACAGAACTAATCGCAAGAGCCTCTCGGTTTTGGATTCCGAGGAACATAAAACGTTAAGATCCGTTACAATCTTGAGATCAGAAAAATGTTCATGGTTACAATATTTTCTTTGTATGAGATGGTTAAACAAAGATAGACGCCATTGCGTCACAGACATTAGATGGATACTTTGCAACATTGTCCACAGTGGCGACAGTGTCCTCGAGGGGTGGTTGAAACAGTTTCCTCTGGAGTGGTCTCCCCTCTTTTACCTCCTCCTCAGTTGGCAAGGAGGAGACGTTGAGGAATGTCGAAGCTATAAATGTTTCAGAGATGTTTGTGCCAGAGAACGCCGACGTACGCGATGAGTTCAGACAGACGAGATTCTATTCTCTAATAATCATCTTCTCGCCTTGTCTCCCGGTCTCAGGGCTGTCCTACACATCCTGGTGACCTAGTGAAACAGGCTTGTACTACACATCCTGGTGACCTAGTGAGACAGGATTGTCCTACACATCCTGGTGACCTAGTGAGACAAGCTGGTCTTACACATCCTAGTGACCTAGTGAAACAGACTTGTCCTACACATCCTAGTGACCTAGTGAATCAGGATTGTCCTACACATCCTAGTGACCTAGTGAAACAGGCTTGTCCTACACATCCTGGTGACCTAGTGAAACAGGATTGTCCTACACATCCTGGTGACCTAGTGAAACAGGATTGTCTTACACATCCTGGTGATCTGGTGAGACGGGATTCTATTCAATACTATAACATATTAATTTTTATTCTTACTTCATTAGTTTTATTTTACTTAGTGACTCTTTTCCTTGTAGGTCCACTTGTATTAACCATGAGCTGCGTGTGTTTGCTTTTCTCTTTCTGTTATTTTTAGGATGGACTTATATTTCCCCATCCCTTCTACACACTCGCCCCTATATAGGACTTTATAACACCCCAACCCTCTTTTGGGACTGAATAAATATGATAAATCAAGTATCATGTCACTGAAGTCATTGATAGCTCTTGAGATTCTTTTTATCTTTTTTTTAACATGGACATAACTACTTTGAATGTATTTAGTTTAAAATAAATATTGTCACGGACGGTCAAGATGGGATTTCAAAAGTTAGTGAATTTACGTTTTATTTGGTGAGTTTTAAATATATAACGTTGAAACAAATACCATAACTTATTAAATAATTCTAAAAATAATGCTATAATGTCACCAAATCATTATTTCTATAGTGAAGTTGCTTTTTTTTTTTTGTAATTGCATTTTTACTATAAATCCTCTACAACTTAGGTTATTTGTCTTGGTCACGAAAATGTCCTGTAGGAGTCTTCCTGCCAGGATGTAGATTAAAAAAGTTCATGTAAGCATATGTATATCTAGAACATGAAACAAGGAAAAAGGTAAATTTAAAAATCAAGTCAATGCTTTCAATTCGCAAATAGTGTAATGAATGTGTAAGCTCGTCATATTAAAAGGGGAAGTGTTAACTGATAAACTAGAGGTATCGCAGAGTGTATAGCTTGTTTTCTTCCAAATTGTTACTATTACGTACACTTGTGTCCAAATGGGTTAGTGCGTAAAGTTAAGATGCAACCCGCTTCACAAAATAGTTTAGAAATATTTTAGTAGACAACGTCGTTAGATATATTACAAACAAACAAAATAAATGTCCATTCTAGTGATGGTGTAGTAAACCTGGCTAACTCCCTGCTCAATCGCTATTGGCGACTTACAGGGTTGGCAAAAGGTCCGACGTTCTATTGGCCACATATTCATGTTTCTGGTTCATTGATCGACCGTGGTATGGGTAGGCTAAGAGCCTATTCACCGGGATATAAGATTCAAAACTACCCTCGAACCAGAAAATTTATTAAAGTTGTTGATTTTTGTGAGATATTCATTTTACAACAGTGAAATTTATATATATATTCCTATTTTTTTCATTTAAAAAAGATTGATTTTCAAATTTGTACTATTTTTTTAAACATGGTAGAACTGTTTCACTGGTTTCAATTCCATTGTTTGCTAAAGTAGAAGTCCTCTGGTAGCTCAGTTGGTAGAGCGGTGGACTGTAGAGGTCGCTGGTTCAAATCTGGCCTGGAGGAATTTTTTTTACCCGCCTCGGTGGCGTAGTTGGCTAACGCGCTTGTTGTGTTTAGCTCGACTGCTGAGGACGGGGAGATCGAGGTTTGAATCTCGGTCTAGTGAAATAGGGGTGGTTTTTCCTAAATGGTTTTCCACTCTCCTTATACGCAAATGAGGGTTCACTTCCTCTAATTCAACCTTCACAATTCTTAATCCATTAGCGTAATTAGTGCTTAAAGCGTATAACCCGAATGGGTAGTAAGATATGGTGTGCTAAATATTAAAATACATTGCTAAAGTAGAATACATAAAACCTCACCAAGATGCGACCTATGGTTCGAGATATATATATTATCTACTTAAGGGGAGATTGTAGGTGAGGCGAGACAAGGTCACTGTGTTTGCAGTTTTGTAGTAAAATATGTTTTGGGTCAAAAAAAATCAAATATTGCTCCAGTATAAATATAGAGTTTAATTTCCTTCACGTGATTATATCAACAGTGGTTAAATATCTGTCAAGGGTGTCCTGGAATTTAATGATCAATTTTTATCTTAATTTAAAACGTTTGTCATCCAATGCTGCTATGTTCATGACAGATATTCAACAAATGTTGATATCATCGTGTGGAGACAAATTAGCTTAATTTTTTAACTTAAAAAATATTTGATCTGTTTTGGCGAAAAAAATAGTTTTCTATGAAAAATGCACACAAAAAACTGGCCTTTTCTCCCGGCAGTGTGAGAATGACTCGTAAGAAAAACACATACACAACAAATCAATCGTCAGTTAAACAACATACTTACAAAATGTATCTATTGTTCCTAAATGAGAATGTAATATTATGCAAACAGTGTTCAACGCTAGCTTTGTTTTCTGACAGATTGAGATCAGCTATGTATAGTAATTATAGTATGGAATGGTCCTTACAATTCATTGAAAGAGAACTGGTTCATGGTGTAGTGAGTGGTCAGTGCATCTGGCTATGAGTATGAGAGCCCTGGCTTCAATTCCCGGCTGGTACTTTAGGTATTTTTTTCCCGAAAGGGAATTACCCTAACGGCCGCCAGGATTTGGTTAGTTAGGTTTAAGTTAGGTTTAAGCGTTTCCACTGGTTCCACACCCTCATACTCACTATCACCCTCATACTCACTATCACCCACATACTCACTATCACCCTCATACTCAACTATCACCCTCATGGAAGGGGTCTCCACGGAAAGGATGTACGATTAGTACATTCGGACGTCCCCTGGGCAACGGTACATTAGTACTGACTAATCTTTCCACTACTAGTCTGCAACAAATGTAGCCCAGACGTGCAATATTTATTTATACTAAAAGAGAAAACCTAACCTTAGGAATAAATATTTCAAGGATGGCTAAAAACACCAATTATTCACAAACAAAATACAACTTAAAGTGGTTTTGAAATAATGAAATTGACATTGAAATAAGTTTATAGTTACACTTTACTGCGGAGCAGCACTAGCCTACATTGTTCTCGTATCGGGAGGTTAAAGTTCGAATCCCAACTGAATGCAATGATAATATTATTTTCTCTATTAAAAGTTCTACAGGTGAATACAATCTAATTATGTATATTCTATCTACGGCCCACGAGATAAATACTTTAAATGTGTTGCGTTGTGTTGCGCTGTGTTGCCCCTCTGACCCTCAACCTTTCCAAACTTTGTAAATCACGCCCAAAAATGTATGACAGTGTTTACATCCTCATATTCATGCGAACAAGTGTTTTCAACCACGAAACCCCCATGAAACGACTTACTGATCATCATCTGTGTTCTCTCTTGGAAATCTCTTCCTCAAAGTTTAACTTGTCTCACACCCCACCATATCAATCCTATAAACGATCATAGAATCATACTAAGCCACTCAGGTATGTAAGATAATGAATATACATTCACTATCTATTTTAAACTTATTCATGTCAGTCTATTGCGTTTGTTTATCTTTCTTTTTTTATGAATTTTGAAGAAAAATTAAAAACTAAAAGTATTTGATCCACTGATTTGTTTATTTCATTTGTACCTTCTGTAAATAAGTTCATACATCTATACTTATAAAATAACATGTACCGACCGACCGACCGACCGATTCATCATCGCCGAGCGCAAACTATCAAGGCTACAAGCATGAAATTCGGACTGTATATTCATTTTGTTATGTAGGCACCCACTAAGAAAGGATTTTAGAAAATTCCACCCCAAAGGGGTCAAAATAGGGGATGATAATATGTATGATAATATGTATGAAAGTCCGTCATTTTGAAAGTTACATAAACAAAATTTTGTACTTCGGTTATTGATGTAAAACAAATAAATACGTGTTTCAGGAATTTTGGAAATTTTATTTAATAAGGGATGAAAAAGGGGGTGAAAGTTGGTATCGGACTTGCGTTATTTTTGATCTGAGGTCAAGTTATGGTCATCAACGTAACGTAATATTTTAAATTAATCTGTAAATACATATGTATATTTTCGTATTTGTATATAATCAACTTCCACGCGAGCAAAGCCGCTGGCAACAGCTATCTAGTTACCCAATATGCATCTAATATACTGCACGAGGGTCACAGTAGTCATGACATCTTGATACTACTGTAGGTGTGTTAGGGCAAGTTTGAGTGATGTGTAGTCATGACATCTTGATACCACTGTAGGTCTGTCAGGGCAAGTTTGAGTGATGTGTAGTCATGACATCTTGATACCACTGTAGGTGTGTCAGGGCAAGTTTGAGGGATGTGTAGTCATGACATCTTGATACCACTGTAGGTGTGTCAGGGCAAGTTTGAGTGATGTGTAGTCATGACATCTTGATACCACTGTAGGTGTGTCAGGGCAAGTTTGAGTGATGTGTAGTCATGACATCTTGATACCACTGTAAGTTTTTAAGGGCAAGTTTGAGTGATATTTACCTGTCCGTGTGTCGTGAGCGATGTGTTTGTGTTGGCCGGGAGCTGAAGAAGAAACCACCATGTTCTAATCTCGTACGATTAATGGCTGGCCAGTTTGAGACTGATGACTGATCCCTGAGACGTCTTTAACCACCTTTATCTTATTTCATGAATGTTACAGGAACAGGATCATCGATCCAAACTGGAGGGGGCACAGGGGGAGACTTGGTGTGCGGGGGATAGGGAGAGGGGTAGATAACAGTGGCAGCTCGGGATTTTTAGAGTAAGGTACAAGTCTTGACTGTGCGTGTACAATATTTCAAATTTTAATTCTCTTTAAATTTAACCATATTTAATCATATTTTCTTTAGATTACTACTTTGTCAAGTAATTTGTTCGTATATTAAAATTATTTATAACGTAATAGACTAGACTGCCGATGACGTGGAGGTTCGAATCTTGGTCGGGTGCACAGAGGACAGTTTTTCCCAAATGGATTTCCACTCTCGCTCCATGCAAATGTGGCTATATTACTTCTAAAACGCTTCTTTCCTCATACCCACTCTATTAGAGCAATTATCATATAGGTATGTTTATAATCTGAAACGGAAGTAAGATGTAGTGATAAAAAGATATGTTGAGGTAGGTTTCATAGTACATTATATTTCATTGGTGTTGTTATTGGCCCTTCGTGACCTTGAAATATCTTCCAAACACAAATGGTGCATGTGATGGGGTTTTTACATCAAAATTAAATAAATAAATGTTTTTTCTAATCCATCCTTCCTTTGTGGCGTGCCAAGAAACAGTCGTAAACTTTATTCTCCGAATCTTTATTTTCTCAATCTGCTATCGCGTATTTTGTAGAAGATTCGAGATTCCGAACACAATTTTTAACCGATACTTAAAATTTCTTTTTTTATTTTATTTATTTATAACAGACACAACACCCATCCCCCGGCCGTTAATTACCCACTGTGAAAGGGGACACTCGCATTTCACCAATGATAAATCTTTCGGCCACTACGGGAATCGAACCCGGAACTCTTATATCGTTAGACAGACACGCTACCGACGATACTTAAAAAATATAGTTATATTTTAACGCACACGAAAATTAATCTTAACATTCATAATATGACAAAATAAATTAATTTAATTTCTATCACAAACAGCTATGTGATGTTTGTCCACGCGACTAGTCCTGATATAATCAAATTTAACTAAGTTTGAAATAACATCGTCGATATGAAAGTCGAACCCCGAGTCTTTAGTTTTGAGTTCCAATGCTCTGCAATAGTACAAATATTTAAAAAGGACTCTGGGTACCAGTTGAATTAAAACACTCAAATACAAAGGTCCCGGGATCAATTACCGCATCCAGGTTGTCATAAATAGGGAATTTAAGCCATAATAGATCTCAAATATGCGATAGAAAACGTGGAAAAAAAAATAGAATTTTATGGCAGTTTTTCAGTCATTGTCTTCAGAACTAAAATTTTATAACCGGTGTGTACTTCAAAACCCTTTGTAAAATGTTCTCATTGATGTCCCCTGGATTCTATACCCGAGGCACTGGAAAAGTTAAGTTTATTTAGTGTTGATTAGTATTAAACATGCATCTCTCATGCGAAAAGGTCATTTTCAACCTCTCTTCGAATAAATTGTTTTATATTTGGAATAAGGTATAGGAAAGGTGGATGGAAACATATAAAAGGGACAAACACAATATGGCTTTTAATAATGAAAAGAAGAACACAGTTCACACTTTACATTGCTGCCACTGGACAAAGAGGTAATGGCGGCTTCTTCAAGAAAAAATCGATCGCTACAGCCCAATCCCCCGACCTAGGTTTCATTCTATCGAAACTAATCAGGAGGGAGTGTGAAACGCGCAACGCAACTCACTGAAAGAGGAAACAAACAACAAATTGTAGAAAAAGAAATGAGAAGAAAGACAGGACACTTTGATAGGAATAACATTGTAAAAGCCATATTGTTGTCTCTTTTATTTGTTTCTATCCACCTTTCCTGTACCTTCTTCCAAGTATAATACAATTACCTCATAAAGTGAAAAGAAGTTTTCCTTAGAGAGAGATATTATATCTTCAAATAAATTGTAATTAGAAGTGAAATAAGAACACTTGACTACGTAGCAGCGTTTGTGATATATCGCTTTTATCTTAGAGGCAATACTAAATAAATGGTACAGTGCACCACACAGACACTCTCCCTACTTTATCTTAGAGGCAATACTAAATAAATGGTACAGTGCACCACACAGACACTCTCCCTACTTTATCTTAGAGGCAATACTAAATAAATGGTACAGTGCACCACACAGACACTCTCCCTACTTTATCTTAGAGGCAATACTAAATAAATGGTACAGTGCACCACACAGACACTCTCCCTACTTTATCTTAGAGGCAATACTAAATAAATGGTACAGTGCACCACACAGACACTCTCCCTACTTTATCTTAGAGGCAATACTAAATAAATGGTACAGTGCACCACACAGACACTCTCCCTACTTTATCTTAGAGGCAATACTAAATAAATGGTACAGTGCACCACACAGACCCTCTCCCTACTTTATCTTAGAGGCAATACTAAATAAATGGTACAGTGCACCACACAGACACTCTCCCTACTTTATCTTAGAGGCAATACTAAATAAATGGTACAGTGCACCACACAGACACTCTCCCTACTTTATCTTA
Source organism: Timema cristinae (assembly GCA_039000515.1). Classification (NCBI taxonomy): domain Eukaryota; kingdom Metazoa; phylum Arthropoda; class Insecta; order Phasmatodea; family Timematidae; genus Timema; species Timema cristinae. Next base: position 72,735,712 of record JBCFYV010000003.1, on the reverse strand, counting down.
GAGGCAATACTAAATAAATGGTACAGTGCACCACACAGACACTCTCCCTACTTTATATTAGAGGCAATACTAAATAAATGGTACAGTGCACCACACAGACACTCTCCCTACTTTATCTTAGAGGCAATACTAAATAAATGGTACAGTGCACCACACAGACACTCTCCCTACTTTATCTTAGAGGCAATACTAAATAAATGGTACAGTGCACCACACAGACACTCTCCCTACTTTATCTTAGAGGCAATACTAAATAAATGGTACAGTGCACCACACAGACACTCTCCCTACTTTATCTTAGAGGCAATACTAAATAAATGGTACAGTGCACCACACAGACGCTCTCCCTACTTTATCTTAGAGGCAATACTAAATAAATGGTACAGTGCACCACACAGACACTCTCCCTACTTTATCTTAGAGGCAATACTAAATAAATGGTACAGTGCACCACACAGACACTCTCCCTACTTTATCTTAGAGGCAATATTAAATAAATGGTACAGTGCACCACACAGACACTCTCCCTACTTTATCTTAGAGGCAATACTAAATAAATGGTACAGTGCACCACACAGACACTCTCCCTACTTTATCTTAGAGGCAATACTAAATAAATGGTACAGTGCACCACACAGACGCTCTCCCTACTTTATCTTAGAGGCAATACTAAATAAATGGTACAGTGCACCACACAGACACTCTCCCTACTTTATCTTAGAGGCAATACTAAATAAATGGTACAGTGCACCACACAGACACTCTCCCTACTTTATCTTAGAGGCAATACTAAATAAATGGTACAGTGCACCACACAGACACTCTCCCTACTTTATCTTAGAGGCAATATTAAATAAATGGTACAGTGCACCACAAAGCCTTTCCCTCTATTTTATCTCAATACTCTTAGAGTCATTTTCACGAAAAAAATAATTGTTTAGAGATTAAGTAAACTACCTTTAATTTTAGGGTTGGATATCTAATTCCAAATATCCTTGGGGAACCTTCTGAAAACCCTAGATAAAAATTTTTGGTCTGATCGATAAAATGGTTCTAGGCTTTAGGTTGAGCTAAAGACAGACAGACAGAATCGCAAAAAACTACTTTTTCAGCTTCAAGGGATCATAAAACGTCGATATTTATCAACATCTTGAGTTTTTTTTTTTTTACAATAACAAAACTTCCTTCTCCGAGCGGTTGAGAGACAATTAAAGTACAGTTTTTTTTTTTATTTTGAATAAAACACTGATAGTTGAGCTTCATAAAAATAATATTTTATCTGTATTTTTATTTTCTAAGTTACAACATTGCAAATTGTGTCTTACGCCTCAGCGTTCTTGGCCATGGTAGATCACATTCAAACTAAATCTTTTTTAATGTTATCTATGTGTGTAGGCCTACATAGTTTATGGACGTTAGCTTTAAATGTGAATTTATCAGGGTATTTGTTCAAACTTTACATGAGAACGATAATTGCTAATTTTATTGGTAAAATCAATTCAAATAGCTTGATATTTCGAATTAAAATGGTAACATAATTAGTGTTTAATATACGTCATGCATTCAAATGTTGTAGTTGAGTAGTTTGATTATTTTTAAAGTGTCAACCCAATCATCTACGACCAATCAATTTGTGTAACATTTGCATGTAATAAGTTTTTATATTATTATGCTACACTCACTTCTAATTATTAATTATTATATAATTAACCATTCTTTGCATGATATGTGTTTCATAATACGTTTTCAATGTGAAACCAATTTCAATATACAATGTTAAATGAAAAGTATGTTATTTTGATTTTTTTTACAGAAAATAGACAAATAACCGTGAAATATATATTATTAAAAATTACAGCAATATTATTACTATTATTATTATTATTATTACTTGTTACGGGCTTTCAATAGTTTAGGAGCTAGAGCTACGAACGGTCTAAGAGGTAATTAATTTCCTTTAGCCGCCATTTTGTTTCAAAATGGTTGCCAAACCTAATATTTATTTAGGTGCATTCCAAAGTTGATACAATGACAAATTGATAGGCAGAAGTTGAGAAAAATGATAAGAATTGGTGTTTCGTTGAAATAAAATGGTATCCGTAAATTTTAATTATCTTGTAAATTAACCAAACGTATCCATGCCAAATTTCAGCACGATCGGTGAAGTGGTTTTTGCATGAAAGAGTAACAGACCAACACCGACTCATTTTTAAATTTTAATAGGATTTACATAATGTTTAAAAATCAATTAATTTTGAATCACCGTCTGAAAAAAAAAGTATATTCTTTTATAAATAGTTATACTTTAGTTTGTTACTAAAAAAAACTTTCGTTATTGTAATGTCGTATCTTTTTTATTCATGCATATAAAATTTCTCTTGTATCAATTTTTTTTTTAGAAATGTGTTGTAAAACCTCTTTCTACTTCACGGGATTGTTTCTAGAAAACCCTCTCAAAAACAACAAAACTTGAAAAGCTCTTCCCTTTTTGAAAGTTACCTCGGAAAGCCCCCCGTAGCAGTTTATAAATTCATCTCCAGAATAATACATTGTTCATAACATACGCCCCACTTTACTTCAAAAGGAGAAGAAGGGTAAAGATAAATATTAAACACATTTTAGTAAAATTTAACGACAAATGAGCATCTAATTAAAGTTATCCTCTTCAGTTCTGTAATTAAAATAAATTATCTGGTTGTGTGTATTACATTTATATTTTTATATTTTAGTAATTTATATTATTCCAAGAAACCTACTGTTTGGTTATATATTATTATTTTTATTATTGGCGGTATTTAACGTGCACTTTCTGAACTGACTGATTATATCAGCACACCACTAATAAATTAATTTAAATCTAAAATAGACTCAACGCTGAGCCCTCGGTCTTTAATTTAATCGCCATGAAAGGTTAAACCCACATCTCACATATGATAAATGTATCGGCCGTGCCGAGAATCGAACCCAGGACCTTGGGTTTAGCTGGCAAACACCCTATTAACTGAGCTAAGGTGTTGGACTCTGAAATAAATGGTGTGATACAACTGCACACAATTTCTCACATAGTGTATTTTATTATTATTATTATTATTATTATTAGCACCGCGTCTTACTACCCGTTCGGGCTATACACAGTTACTATAATGTGTGATGGTAGGGTAATTGTGAGATGAAATGGAGGACCTACAGTTTAACGTGGGATCCGAACCACGGTGGAGACCTGGCATTCCACACATTCAAAAGTTGTGATTAATACATGTCTTGTCAGAGGTGAAGGAAGAGTTTGGTAACAGATAAATCTGTGCCGGGACCGAGGATTGAACACCGGACCCCCAACACAGAATTCTGACACCTTACTCCTAGCCCACCAGGTCACTTTTCTGTTTTAATAAATAATAACAATAATTGTATACTAGCGTGTAGCCCGAAAGGTCAGTAAAACACGGAGAGAAAAAAATATTTCTGGGTGACTAAACATGATATGACAGAAGCGATTCGAAGACTATTCAATAGTAAATTTACTATTCTAAAACTAGGCCTTGCACGGGCTATAAAATCAGGCCTTTTCTAAAAAAAATATTACACTTTCACATTTTCTCATAGTCTATTAGAGTTTGTGATGAACAATTTAAAAATAGGTCATAAATAAAATACCCTCAAATGTATTTTTTCAATACTACCTTTTTTAGAAAAAAAAAGGAACATACATTTTATTCATCATGTAAACAAACCTCCCCTGATACTCATTTTTAACATAGTGTTAATGTGTGGAATGCCAGGCCACCACCGTGGTTCGGATTCCACGTTAAACTGTAGGTCCTTCATTTCATCTCACAATCACCCTACCATTACACATTAGCATAAGTGCGTATAACCCGAACGGGTAGTAAGACGCGGTGCTAATAATAATAATAATAACATAGTGTTAAAGTCTTTTTCGAAAGAAAAAAAGTTATTATTTCCAAAAATCACTCATTTATTCTTAAAGAGTTTTCCTACTTAATGAACAAATATACAGCGTTATTTGCATTTCAAGCCCTCCCCAAATATCCACTTTAAATAAAAACGTTAAAACCATTTTCAAGAGATTTCGAATTTTCCAAATCTGGCCATTAGTAAACCACCCTTAATTTGAGGGATGGAATAAAGAATTTAAAAAATTATTTCCTGACATATGACCATATAACATCTAAATATCAAGTTCGAATGAAATCCATTAAATTGTTTTGGGTTCATCCCGAGGTATAAAAAAAAATATTGACCTATTGAATTGCTAAACCTACATTTTTAAGTTTAGGGACACATAAAAAAAAATTCAAAATTTATAATAATCTCCAGTCCAAACATTTTTTCCGATCACAATAATGATTTTTTTTTTGTCCATAAAGTAAAATGCAGACAAAAAAAACGCAAGTCATGGTTAAATGACTTCCAATTTTACTTTCGGAGAGTAACCCGAGCTTTCCCATCGAGTTCTCTGTCCCATCCCCCCCATCCTCTTGCCCCTGAATCTGTGGGGGAGAAAGAGGGAGAAAGGAGGATTCAATAAATGCTCCCCCTCGCTTCCTTTACAATAGATCTCCCCAATACACGCGGGGAATCCTCAAATCCGAATGAATTTATCTTAAAGAGGATGAACCATCGACCGACCTTGGTCTGCTAACCCTGATTGATCGGACGTCACTTCTTTTTTATTTAGCACGGCGTCTTACTGCCTGTTTGGGTTATATGCATATGTTTTTAAGGATTGGGAAGGTTATATTTACAGGAAGTGTACCCGCATTTTCTTGGAGGGAGAGTGGAAAACAATTTTGTAAAAAAAAAAGACCAAGATTTGAACCTCGATCTCCCCCGTCATCGGCAGTCTAGTCTACTGCGAGAGTAGTGCGTTAGACCGCGTGGCCACCGAAGTCGTTTAAAATGCTCTTGATATCACGACTGTATAAAATAACACACATTTAGACCCAAGCTGGGATAGATCCGTCCGTGACTCATTAGATACAAAACCGTCTCCCCTTTCCTTGACTTTTCCGGAGTGACTGTCAACATTTTTCACGTGACCAACATGGTTGACATAAATTTCGTGTCTTTGGAGAGAATAAGGGTCAAATTAAATAGTTATTTGATGAAGTTGAACTTTGAGTATGAGTACCCGCATTTGCGGGGAGGGTGAATGGTGATCTTCTTCAGTTGTTGAGTAGTCTAACACGCTACTCTCGTGTAAGACTATACTGCAGAAGAAGGGGAGATCGGGGTTTAATCCCAGTCGGATGCACTGAGGGTGGTATTCTTAAATGGTTTACCACTCTCCTTCCATGCAAATGCGGGTGCACTGCCTCTCAATTAAACCTTCCTAATCCCTAAACCATTAGTGTGATTATTACATACAAACCGAATGGGCAGTAAGACGCGATGCTAAAATAAAGGAGGGGGGGGGGGGTAGAATGGAAAATTATCTAGGGAAACCAAATACTCTCAGTAGACCCAACATAGATTCAAACTCCGTTCTCTCCGTTCTCTGCAGTCAACTCTAAAAACAATTGAGCCACCGAATAATCGGATGTTAATTTTATTTTTACTTATCTCTTTTGCGCCAAATTATTATTTCAACGTATGACCGACAAACCAACTTAATCTGACAGTCACAGCAACTTGTCCCCTGAAAGTTGATTCATCTCTGTGGGGAGGAGGGGGGTTTCTAACATTCCTTGAATGATTGCAGTAATGTTATTGTAGTTTCAGTAGTCGAAACTGGTACCCTTGGTATTGTTGTCAGTAAAGGTTCGAATAATTTGGACGTCAAAATCATGAACCACATAAAATATCAATTAAAGAACGTTAGTATTTCTTTCCATCGGATTCTACTACATCCGTCCGATATATATATAAGTGTTTGAATTGCGCTACTAGGGAAAGGATGATGAAGGTAGAAGTCAAATTAAATATACCCGCATTTGCATAAGGAATAAATAGAAACCAACCGGGATTCATTCACCAAACACCCCAGCCCTCAGTAAACTAGACTATATAGGCCTGACATATTATCCGCGTAACCACCATCTATGCAAAATGAGATGGAAAGCTACCCACTTCGGTGGCCGCATGGTCTAAAGCACTACCCTCACAGTAGACTAGACTGCCGATGACGGAGATATTGAGGTTCGAATCTCGGTCGGGTGTACTGAGGGTGGTTTTTCCAAAATGGTTTTCCACCTTCCTTCCACGCAAATGCCGGTAAACTTCCTATAAATATAACTTTTCTAATCCCTAAAATGATTAGCGTAATTAGTACATAAGCGTATAACCCGAACGGGTAGTAGGACGCGTTGCTAAAAAAAAAATTGAAAGTTTTTGGGTTTCTTCACGGGACTGAATTAGTACTGCTAAAGAATTGGTCGAGCCGAATTTGTATTTCCCCGAAAAAGAAAATTAAAATAGAGCCTGAAAATAAATGTTAAGCAACTAACCAATTTATAAGTGACTTTTTTTTTCTATTTCTGTCCAAACCTTTCACAAACACACACACACAAACACACACACACACATACACACACGCGCACACATGTCCGTGGACTGGGCCCGTTGGCTCTGAAGTTTACTAAGTTATCTAAATAAGCTTTAATTCAGCTAAAAGCAAAGCCACATGTCGTTGAGTTTAGAGTTTTGCTCCCATGATTTGAAACTTGCCTTATGACGTCATCGGACTGCACTTTATGTCATCCAAGAATGAAAACTTATGTTTATAAGAATTTCAAAAGAACACTTTTTTTTTTAATATCACGTCTTACTACCCGTTCAGGCTATACGCAGGCTTACATACTTTTTTTTTCCAGCTTATGCCACCAGGGTTTGTTGATAGATATTCCTGGTCTTCTACTGTCAGTGACGGATATATAGCGGTCTTCTGAGGTTGAGACACCCTGTAGATGTGATTACTTCATCCCTATGAGATGATTATGATGATGATGTGTTGCCAGTAGAAGTCTTGAACCTAACTTAAGCCTAATTGTCCAGACCATGGTAACTATAGGAACAACCCCCCCCCCCCTAAGAAATGCCTATGGTTACCCCAGGAATCGAATCTAAGACCTGTAGAATACCATCCAGGAATGCTGAACACTATACCAAGAGGGTTGCCTCTTTACACTATTAGGAGAGGGAAGAGTAAAATATACGGAGATGTGTCAGGCTTATATTATTACTATTAGCACCGCGTCTTACTACCCGTTCGGGTCATACGCACTTACGCTAATGTGTAATGGTAGGGTGATTGTTAGATTAAATGGAGGACCTACAGTTTAACGTGAGATCCGAACCACGGTGAAGGCCTGGCATTCCACACATTCACAAGTTGTGATTAATACACGTCTTGTCAGAGGTGAAGGAAGGGTTTGGTAATCAGATAAATCTGTGCCGGGACCGAGGATTGAACCCCGGACCCCAACACAGAAGACCGACACCTTACCCCTAGACCCCCAGGTCACCTGTTTTGTTGTATAAATAGTTAATAGATCATAGCTAAATATAAACTAGCATTTCCAAAACAATTTGAACATCTTTAAAATCACTCTACAATCAACATTTTATTGCGCAGTTTTAACAGGTGTATAATTATAAGCTATAAATAGTAATTAATTGATATCAAATCATTACAGTTCACGAGTTTGAAGGGGTCCAATTTGATATTTTATTCTGTTCAGGTCTTATTGTTATGGTAAAGTAATTAATGCTGGGAGCTGAAATTTAGATCACAGGTTAAATCCGAAACAATTAGACGATTAGTAACGTGAAGATTCACACTTTAATTGAAAAGTAGATATTCACTAGCTAAATAAATGTAAACTACATAATAAATTGTTTCACTTTTTGAAGATAATGTCACTGAGGTGAGCTCTACCGGACGTCAAACAAACCTCGGCACGTTGTCCAGCACTTTCCTCAGCATAGATCGTCTAAGTGTTTTCACCCCACCCTGTATAACTAGACATTCATATGATGTCTACACAATGAAATATTTATAATATTAATAATATTGAAATTAATATTATGAAAACTGTACGAATGTCTTGTAATACTTAATTTCAGTCACATAGATTAATTATCCTATCCAATGATACGCAAAACACGTGAAAGATCAAGTTTTACCCTTTAGAGCTCGTGAACTTTAATGATTTGAAATCATTGAATCACTGTTTATAGCTTATTATACACTTCTTACAAGTGTGCAGTAAAACTAATATGATTGAATGACCTCAATAAAACCTTGGTCAGCAAATATCGCTAGATGGTTGGAAAATCCGTACCGTGTACCTCATAATTACTTAAAAAACTTTTCGTCATCGATGAATAAAACTTCAGTTCCGTTCCACTTTGTTTGACTAGACGCGGGTAGTACAGAATCAACTAATAGGTTTATAACCCCTTCTCTCCACTCCAACCCCTTTCCCATGTCATTATCCCTTCATTCAGAAACAGCTCCAGTCTAACTTACAACTGGAGGTTAGCAGTTTGAACACAGATACGGACACAAAAGCATGGTGGTTGAATAACGCGGTTTTCATTAACTTATTGGAGACGGATTGTATTTTCAGAATACAGAAGGGTAGGCAAACTCTCTCTATATTAGTAATTACTTGAGACCAAAGGGTTGGTTTCAAATCATGGCTACCAGGGTTCAGTGGAAAAACGGGATAACTCCACTTTAAAGAAACAGTGGCGGCTCGTAGCTAAAAATTAGTGGGGTTGCTGCTCCAGAAAAATGTTAGCCTTTGTTTCAAAATTGTGTAAAAGGAAAAATACATGTATAAAAAGAAAATGTATTCAGGAACTTGATAAAATATTAACAAAGAAAAACTTGTTTATTTACTTTAACTTAAATTGTTACAGTTCAAGGTTGATCTAGTCATTTAAAAATGATATCCATTCTTGTTTTAATTTGCGCAAAAAGTTCAATAATGTTTTCCTTTATCTCTGGATGACAATTGAGGAAATTTTTCTCCATTGAAAGTACTGAAAGCACATCTAGTCTTTCTGTTAAATAAAAGAACCGAAAAAAAAATGAATCAAATAGAATAGCTGGAAGCAAAATAATAATATAAACTCTACACTCTTTTACACTTTATCACATTCAAGAATATGGTACACGGTTTTTAAGCACAACACACGCCGAGTAAAAAAAACACTTCCTTCCACCATCACGCCAGAGCCGGCACTGAGAGAGCAACAGTGCTCTCTCTACCCGGCAGTCCCGCCTTCCTCCCCATTCCCCTCCTATGTGCGCATGCGCACAACAGTCAAACACCACGTCGCTGGCACTGTGAAGCGCACAGTCCCATACAAAGATTTTTGTATATTTTTCGTAAACTGGGGGATGGCTACTGAAGTACTGACATTAAGGTTAAGGAATATATATTGTACTACAAAAATAAAGAAAGAATTAAAGAAAAAAGGACTCGTTATATTAAATGTCATCGATAGTATCAAGTGGGAATAGGGGGTGCTGTATTTCCGCAGTGACTATACACGAGCCACCAATGCTAGAAATATCCAGCATCAAAATCGTGAGAGGTTAGTTTTATTGAGGTAATTATTTTGTTTCCTTTCTTTATAAAGCTTTATAATTCATTCGGGCTGCATGCCTTCATTAATTACGCTAGAACCCACTTCGGTGGCCACATGGTCTAAGGCGTCACTCTCATAATAGTCTAGACTGACGATATGACAAGGATATCAGATTTTGGACCCCCGTTGGGTGTATTTAGGGTGGTTTTTCTCTAAATGATTTTTAAATTTCTCTCTACGCAAATTCGGTTATAAAAAAAATATAACTTAAAATGCTCAATACAAAACTGGCATTTCTCCAAATTAGTACTGCTACGTTTATAAAAAAAGTAAGTAGACAGTAATATATATTTGATATTTAAAAAACTAAACCACTAAGCTACCTCAGGATATTAATTCACAATATAGGACTAAAGCACCATGAAGGACAAAATTGTGATTACAAAGTATGTCACAATTGTCATAAAGCACAAACAACTAATCCACAATTGATTTATTGTAAATCATTTGTTGCATGATGCAATTTTATAATATGTACATCTAAGCTAATAACTTCAGTTGAGGTACTTTCTAAGTTGAAAATTTGTTTTATGATAATATCAGCGAAATTTAACGTCCATTAAATGAAATTTTTAATGGAACAGAAAATTAATTTATAACTCTCATTCTTACCCTGTAGCAATGATTGTAATTTATTGAGAAAATGACGTGCTGCCATTCTATAAACTTAACTGAGAATTTTTTAAATAGATGTGATCATATTTCTTTGACAAACTCATTTTACAAAATTATTCAACCAAATATAAGATTTTTGTATAGAGAAATTGTATTGATCATGATCATTTAATTTTCATCAAGAATCATTTTAATATATCCATTCACCAATGACAATTTTCACACGAAATATTAATATAGAGAAAGCTGTGAATGTTCACGTGTGGCATTCTATTATAGTTTTAAATACCTAAACCAAGATTAATGAAAAAAAACTTGTGTGTTTTAAGCAGTTATTTCAGTAAACTTGATTTCATTTTAATTTTTAGCTTTTTATGCTATATTTTTATTATATTTAAATATACAGTATTATTTGAATAAGTATATTTGACCAAGTGCGTGAAAGTATTTTAATTAAATTTGGTGGGGGCAGTCTTTGAGCCTAATGTATCTTTTAAATAATATACATATTAAAAGACTGATGTCTTAAACTAAATGAGCAATGGTTTTTTTTCTATGAATATAATTAAATATTGAATATACTATTATTATTTTCTGTCTAATTTTGTCATCAAGGATAAATATCAATTTAAGATCCAAGGTGAAGTTATAATAGATAATTCAACTTGAAATCCAAATAGAAATATTAAGACTGTAGTAATGATAATAACATAGAGGGAGGTCTACTGTTCACAGAACTACTAGTAAGACTGTAGTAACGATAATAACAAGGAGAGAGGTCTACTGTTCACAGAACTACTAGTAAGACTGTAGTAACGATAATAACATGGAGGGAGGTCTACTGTTCACAGAACTACTAGTAAGACTGTAGTAACGATAATAACATGGAGGGAGGTCTACTGTTCACAGAACTACTAGTAAGACTGTAGTAACGATAATAACATGGAGGGAGGTCTACTGTTCACAGAACTACTAGTAAGACTGTAGTAACGATAATAACATGGAGGGAGGTCTACTGTTCACATAACTGCTAGTAAGACTGTAGTAACGATAATAACATGGAGGAAGGTATACTGTTCACAGAACTACTAGTAAGACTGTAGTAACGATAATAACATGGAGGGAGGTCTACTGTTCACTGAACTACTAGTAAGACTGTAGTAACGATAATAACATGGAGGGAGGTCTACTGTTCACAGAACTACTAGTAAGACTGTAGTAACGATAATAACATGGAGGGAGGTCTACTGTTCACATAACTGCTAGTAAGACTGTAGTAACGATAATAACATGGAGGGAGGTCTACTGTTCACAGAACTACTAGTAAGACTGTAGTAACGATAATAACATGGAGGGAGGTCTACTGTTCACATAACTGCTAGTAAGACTGTAGTAACGATAATAACATGGAGGGAGGTCTACTGTTCACAGAACTACTAGTAAGACTGTAGTAACGATAATAACATGGAGGGAGGTCTACTGTTCACATAACTGCTAGTAAGACTGTAGTAACGATAATAACATGGAGGGAGGTCTACTGTTCACAGAACTACTAGTAAGACTGTAGTAACGATAATAAATGGAGGGAGGTCTACTGTTCACAGAACTGCTAGTAAGACTGTAGTAACGATAATAACATGGAGGGAGGTTCTACTGTCACAGATAAACTATAGTAAGACTGTAGTAACGATAATAACATGGAGAGTTCTACTGTTCACATAATGCTAGTAAGCTGTAGTAACGATAATAACATGGAGGGAGGTCTTACTGTTCACAGAACTACTAGTAAGACTGTAGTAACGATAATAACATGGAGGGAGGTCTACTGTTCACAGAACTACTAGTAAGACTGTAGTAACGATAATAATATGGAGTGAGGTCTACTGTTCATAGAACTACTAGTAAGACTGTAGTAACGATAGGACTATGATTAAGTTTTTTTAAGGAAGAAATAGAAAGAGGTTTACCGTCCACATGAATAATAATTATAGTAATTTTTTATCCTAAAATAAATGTACTTCCATTAACACCTTTTACACTATGTTTCCTCAATCGATTTTTTCCTAATGGCTGTGCTAATCTCGCTAATGGAATCCGGATCACTTCATGGGAAAATATGGCAGGTTTTCACAGTAAATTTCAATAAAAAAAAGAAGAGTTAATCCTACCTTAAAAAAAAGGCAGAGAAAAAAACTAAAAGTATAAATCCCCGATACATCTTAAAATCGATCTTATATATAATGTAGGTGAACAAATGGTAATTTATTATCATAAAATAACGTATTCTACATAGAGTGGGGGAAGAACGGGTTTCAAATGTTGGTACTATTTGGAGTGAAGGCCTTTCATCTGCTATACTTATAAAAGAATAATTTTATACCATTGGGGTTTGGGGAAAGAAGTAAGGTGTCATGCATATAGGAATTAATAGAGCTTTTACCTACTCGTCTTTCGCTGTTTTAGACAACGCTCGCATAATATTCGGCGCTTGAAAACAAGAGCTCATATACTGGTTATCTAGGTCACCTTTCAATAAGGCCTGACTAAACGCAGCAAGGAAACTATTATTTATCTTTTTAGATATCTAAACGTCTAAAGATCCCTTCTCATTTCCCAAATAACATCAAAATAGTTAGGTAAGGTAAAACAGCCCGAACTAGACGTCTTAAGAGCCCTTCTCATTTCACAGATAACATCTATCTTAGGTTGAGATAAGTGAAATCATTTTAACACAATTTTAAAAATAAATACAAAATTAAAAACTTTAAAAATTAAAAAAAAATATATCTAAATTTTTATGTTGTAGAATGAAGAAGCTAAAAAAACCGTATTTTTATGCGTTTTCCCTTTTAGTGCAGTCTTTTATATAATTTCCCGTTAAATCGGGTGTGAGATAAAATTATGAAAACCCATCTCACGGCTGATTAAACGGGTAATAATAACCATAACTTTGCTCGAGCCTCAAATCTCATTTAAATGTGGTTTTCTGCATTCTTAACTTGACAATAGTAAAATTGGCATAGGTTTAACAACAAAAAATCCTTTAAAAAATTGTTTTTCTTGTTTTTTTAAATATAAAAATTATTTTCAACTGGTTGAATTCCACTATTTTCTAAAGTAGAATACAGTAAACCTCAACAAGATAAGACGTCTGGTTCTATATATATTACCAATTTAAGTTTTTATTATTTATTTATTATTTAGCACCACGTCTTGCTACCCGTTCGGGTTATACGCTTTAAGTACTAATTACGCTAATGGATTAGGAATTGGGAAGGTTGAATTAGGGGAAATGAACCCGCATTTGCGTGGAGGGAGAGTGGAAAAACCATTTAGGAAAAACTACCCCCAGTTCACCTGACCGAGATTCGAACCTCGATATCCCCGTCCTCGGTGTTTGAGCTCAACAGACTAGTGCATTAGCCAACTACCCCACCGAGGCGGGTACCAATTTAAGTGTTATCCGTAGAGTGAGAAGGGGTCTAAAGGAGTCTGGTTTGAGCTGTATTACGTACCTTTAAGTGTTATAGTGTGGTAGGATGGGCCCTTAAAACGTCTTGTTTGAGCCGTATTAATTACGTACCTAAGTTAAGTGTTGTTCGTGTGGTAGGATGGCTCTTAAGGCCCTCTATCCAGATATAATCAAGCGCATCTGACAGCAACTTGAAACATGTTAAAACGTTTCCGCTTTGTTCTCTGTCACACAAAAGACGTTAATTTGTTATTGTGCTAGCACTGATTCGGACAATAGTAGTGTACCCCCCCCCCCCCCCCATTCCCTTCAACCGGCTTTTGGTTCTTCCCTCGAGGTGTCTGTAAAGTCCATAGTTTCAACAACAGACGAATTAACACCTCGATACCACCGGAAGACCGACGATGAATTGTATAGTTATCGTCAAGTTTGTTTCCTTCAATTGTCCTTTCTCTTTCCGGTGGTGTCCGTTCGAATACGTTGATAGGGGCGGTTAATTTGACCGTGGAAAGAGATTTGGAGAGCAAGAAGATACAAATTACAAAATAAAACTGTTTTTGAGTTTTCATATTGGCTCGTGTGTGGTTTGATGCCACAGACCACGTGGCCATGGGGTGTGGAACTGTGGGGGTCGTGGTAAATTTTTAGAAAATCTCTCCTGCTAACCTCTTGAATCTGATGGATGCCTAGAAATTAGGGTTCAATATGTTATACGCATGTAAACTCAAATATGTTTTGGTTTTTGGAATATTATTAAATATTAAAACAAACACACACAAAATTAACCCCACGTCTTGATAACAGGGGTGTTCTTGATGCCATAGAGAAGGGGTCCCCTAATTTATTGAGCTGAGGGCCACATTCGAATACTGAAAGGGATATGTGGGCCGGATCGAAAAAAATACATACATTAGTCTATATGTATATGCTTATTTATAAATATATATTTATTTATATATTTATATATATATACATATATATATATATGGATTATAACCATAACTAAACATTAATAGATGTAGGTTTTATTTTTTCAATCAAATAAAAAATTTAGATAATAATTAATTAATGGATATAATTAGTTTTTTTTTGTTATGAAACAATTGAACACATTATGTTGTATGTATATATGTGTTGGTATTTTGTGTACCTCATATGGGAACACCTTCATCTTGGTATTTGTCTTTGAATTATTTTTTATCAAAGCGTCCGAGGGTCGGACAAACCATTCCACGGGCCGGATCCGTCCGCGGGCCGTAGTTTATAGACCCCTGCCATGGAGTAGGTGATGTACACTTGAATTCAAGACTATTTCCACACCAAAGATCATTTATACCTTTCGCATTCCTCTATCCTGGTTTTACATTGATGAGTTGGTCGGCGTTTGAATCCCAGCTGAGTATGTTGAAGTCATTTGTTTATTGTTTTTATCCTCTTCCTTCGCGCCGATGTGGGCATATTTCCTATATATTCTCCCTTCTCGTTCTCACTCAACCAACGTAATTAAGGTAAGAAATAATTTCAGACAAAATATATTCGCATCTGTATGGAGAGAGAAAGGGGAAAAGTATTACGGGGAGAAAAAAAAAATCTCAAAACCCTCATCCGGGACTCAAACTCCTGCCTCTACCTCACCGGAAAACAAGACAAGACGGCATCGATGCATTTATCAACTGTCTGGATGACGTGTATAATGTTGCCGTTAAGATTTCCGCGAATATTAAATCAAATCCTTAAAAAAAACTGATTAAGTTCCGGTTGTGACCGATACATGCTTAGTCTGTACGAAAATAAAGTCGAGATACTAAAAATTTTAATACCGAGAGGTATTTTTTTATTTTACTTTCTTTTTTTTTGTGATCGTAAAAGTAAAATTTTTTAGATGAACCGGTGACGCGAGTAGGAAATGTTAATGTTATGGGTCGAAGAGAGGTGGAAAGTCGTAAAGTGCGAGAAGAAGCGATAAGAGAGTGATAGAGTAGGAGATTGGGATAGATCAGCCCCCCCAGTGGAGCACTCCCTTTTGACGTCAGAGAGACATTTGGATTCACCCCCCCCCCCCCCTTGTCCCAGCCACGACGCTCTGTACGCCAGTGGGCTCACTAGAGCTAAGTAGATATATTGTACGTTAGAAGACGCATGGAGGAACCGTTCATTTCCCACGAGGATGGTAAAATATAGTTCAATAATGCATACGCATCCTAAAGAGGAAAGTGTGGGTGGAAAGAAGGGGGGGGGGGGTTAAATCACGGAATATGGAAATCAAGTCAGGTTGGATTATACAAATACCAAATAATAGCTGTATTTTATCCCGGTACACACGACAAAGCTTCTTGGACAAAATGTTGTGCAAGAAATTGTACAATATTTTGGTCACACCAATTGCACATAATATTATGAACAATTCGATAGTTTCTTTTCTTTTGGTGGAATAATAACAGAAAATAAATAAAGATTTTAGGAAGAAACTGATTAAATGCACATTTGAAGCATGCACTGTATGGAGCAGAAACTTGGACACTCAGGAAGATGTAAAAGAAATACTTAGAGAGCTTTGAACTGTGGTGCTGGAGAAGACTTGAGAAAATCAAGTGGCCAGACAAGAGGCAAATGAACAAGTCTTAAGAAGAGTGGATGAGAAGAGAACTATTTTGGATGTGATTCTTCGGTACAAAGCAAACTGGATCGAACACATCTTAGGAAGAACTGTCTTCTGTATGACGTCATAGAAGGAAAGGTTGAAGGAGAGGTTTAAGGAAAAAGGAGCTTAGTAAGAAGGAAGGATTCAAATATTGGATGACTTGAAAAATAATAAAATTCTGAAAGTTGAAGAAGGAGACAGAAAGCAGAGTGCACCAATTAAATAAATGGACATGTTGTAAGACAAAACTCCTAATAATGATCATGATTAAAAATTAGGTGGACCAATTGCTAAATAATTTTATAATAATAAACAACAAAATCTCCAAAGCACCCTCTAGAGACGACTATGATCCTCCTAAAAAAAATGTTTAGGATATCCCTCTCAAAACACAATATCATCCTGGTCTACAACGAAAAAACACGATCCTTAAAAAGTGGCTACAAATTCCTAACCAGTTTCACTCAGACCCAAAACTGCCTCAGGTCATTCACAAGAGTCACTTTCAAACTGCCTCACAATCTCCACAATATTCTAGCATACCCCAAACTTTCTGACCCCAAAAAATTCCGAGAAGTAAAACCGACTACCTAAGGTTCATACACCTGCGGTAGCACCCGTTTCAGCATATGTGGAATCCACCTACCAGCTACATCCTTCGACAGCAAAGTTACTAAATTGGAATACAAAATCCCTGGCCATCACAAATTGCAAAACAAATAACTTGGTATATCAACTACAGTGCAAATCACGTGATGCAGAATATATTATAAGCCTTACTACAGGCTCTCTCAGACAACAAATGAACAATCACGTTTTGATACAAATCACAAAGATCCCGACAAGCCTGTACCTGTTCATGCTGGTACCCACAGCCAGGACTTTCAAACCTACTACACCACCAAAATATTAAGAGCATTTCCAAACAGTGCAACAGTTCTCAACTCAGGCAGTGGGGACTGGCCCACCAATGGATCACCACCAGGCCTCAACAGAAGATAGTTTCTTTCTTTCTGTAAGATTAACTTTTAATTCAGTATTGGTCCTCTTTAATAAATATATATACACATATACAAATACGTATTTATATAAATTACATACACAATGTATATATATACATAATAAATAATACATATATATTATACACATATCTATATATATACATATATAATATATGTATATATATACATATATATACATATATGTATGTATATATACACATATATACATATATGTATTATACATATATACATATATGTAATATATACATATATATCATATATGTATGATATATACACATATATACATATATGTATGTATATATAACATATATACATACTATTAAATATACATATATATATATAATATGTATAATATAATACATATATATATATTATATATTATATTTATTTATTAAAGAAAACAATACTGAAAAAAGTTAATCTTACAGAAAGAAAGAAACTATCTTCTGTTGAGGCCTGGTGGTGATCCATTGGTGGGCCAGTCCCCACTGCCTGAGTTGAGAACTGTTGCACTGTTGAACTCGTTACACCTGCCAAAAATCCGAAGCGGGTGCTCATAAAAGTTCAGTCACACTGTTTTGTTTTTTTCCGGATACCAAAATGTGTCCTGTACATCCATGTGGGGAACTCGTTATAAAAAGGAACAATTATATGGGATGGGACTAAGCGAGAACTAGATTTAAGTCATTAAGGCTTTTTGCTCATCATAGCCGTGATATAGTAATTGTATTGCCATGCTCGTTACATGATATAGTTTATCATCACACGTCTTTATTATTTTATTATTATTATTTTATAATAATGGAAATTGATAAAACTAAAGAAAAAGGAAAAATAAACTACTGAGAGTAAATTTGTTGAAGAAAGCCCACCTAGGAAAGAGGAAAATGTGGGAAGAATTCAATGCACAAAGGTTAGTGCGGTTTTAAAACTAACACCTTATAATAATAATAATATTAATAATAATAATATAATAATAATAATATATTGGAAACAATTTGGTTTGCTTGCAATTACGTTGTCCGTGTTCACAAAAGTTAGGCTATTTCCGTCTGTAAATTTAATACAATTAGAGGTTTTGGTGTTAAGCATTCGCAAATTGTGAATAAGCTCATCCCCACCTTATATCGGAATTCACCAGCATCTTCCTCTATTACGTAGATCAGGCGGTCTTTGTAGAGAGCTATTTGCATTTAAATGACAATGCCGTGGTCCTGTATGAATCCAAACAAGCCGGGAGGCATATTGAGTTCATAGACGAAGCCAGACCATTTCTGGTTAAGGGTATTCACCGCTAGGAGCGCTACTACTCGAGGAAATGTAGACCTGCCCATTATCCCGATCCATGTCAGTTTGGGTAGGGTAGTGTTGGAATTGCATGATTCCTGCCATCCTGTTTATTATCATCATACAACCCACAGTTTTATAAAAAATATATTCCAAGTAAAATGTTTTAGTTTTGAATAGTACTCTACAACTACACAATTAGTATCTCAACTAATTGCAGATATATCACAATAGTAAATATCTGCTTATGTAAAGTACCCTTAAATTCATTTTCAGGAGAAAATTGGAGTTGTCATTTAGTTTGTAATGTTAAACAAAGCTAGACTACAAAATTTAGTCAACATCATTAGAAAGGATTAGGAAAGACCCCATTTTTTTCCCCTTCAGTAAACTACCTTTAATTTTAGGGGTAGATATTCCCTAAATATTATTATTTAGCACCACGTCTTACTACCCGTTCGGGTTATACGCTTTATGTACTAATTACGCGTATGCATTAGGAATTGGGAAGGTTTAATTAGAGGAAGTGAACCCGCATTTGCGTGGAGGAAGAGTGGAAAACCATTTAGGAAAAACCACCCCAGTTCACCCGACCGAGATTCGGACCTCGATCTCCCCGTCCTCAGCAGTCGAGCTCAACAGACAAGCGCGTTAGCCAACTACACCACCGAGGTGGGTTAATACCATAAAAAAAACCTAGGGGGAACCTTATGAAAACACAAAATACCAAATTTTAGTTTGATTGGTAAAGTGGTTTAGGCTTTAGGCTGAGCTACAGACACAAAGACAGACAGACAGACAGACAGATGGCGTCGTGAAAACCACTTTTTAGTTTCAAGGGGTCGTGAAACGTTGACCTTTATCAAAATCTCGAGGTCAATTTTCTTAACGGTCACAATATTTCCCTCTACGAGGGGTAGAGAGAAAGTAAAGATTGTTAAAAACTGAGAAAATTCCTAACTTTATTTATTTCTACGCATCCAACACATGTTCACATGAGAAGAATCTTATTTAACGTATAACCCCCCAACCCCTCCTTACCTCTTGTGTTCAACAACACCCCAACCCTACAAATCCTACAAGCCCCCCCCCCCCCCCTTACACCCAAAAGGCCAATAGCCCCCACTCATGCGGGCCGACAATGGCACTAATCCACGAGTTCAATACAAAGCATGTCTGTTCTGTTAACGGGTGTTGGGAGGGAGAGGTGAGGGTTGCTTCCCACGTGGCCGCAGGGGCGCGTGGGTGGAGTTTTAAATTAAGAGCGAATTAAAACGACAATGGAAGGGATATTCGCACCTTTTGGAAACCCTCCAATGAATATCGAGCGGGAGTCTGTAGGTACAAACAATCTTCTCACGGCCGGATATTGTAGGATAAGAAGTGACTAATGACCATCTTCTCACAGCAGGTTATTGTAGGATAAGAAGTGACTAATGACCATCATCTCACAGCAGGTTATTGTAGGATAATAAGTGACTAATGAATATCATCTCACAACAGGTTATTGTAGGATAAGATGTGACTAACGAACATCATCTCACAGCAGGTTATTGTAGGATAAGATGTGACTAACGAACATCATCTCACAGCAGGTTATTGTAGGATAAGATGTGACTAATGACCATTTTCTCACAGCCGGATATTGTAGGATAAGAAGTGACTAATGACCATCTTCTCACAGCAGGTTGTTGTAGGATAATAAGTGACTAATGAACATCATCTCACAGCAGGTTATTGTAGGATAAGATCTGACTAATGACCATCTTCTCACAGCGGGTTATTGTAGGATAAGATGTGACTAATGAACATCATCTCACAGCAGGTTATTGTAGGATAAGATGTGACTAATGACCATTTTCTCACAGCCGGATATTGTAGGATAAGAAGTGACTAATGACCATCTTCTCACAGCAGGTTGTTGTAGGATAATAAGTGACTAATGAACATCATCTCACAGCAGGTTATTGTAGGATAAGATCTGACTAATGACCATCTTCTCACAGCAGGTTATTGTAGGATAAGATGTGACTAATGAACATCATCTCACAGCAGGTTATTGTAGGATAAGATGTGACTAATGACCATCTTCTCACAGCAGGATATTGTAGGATAAGATGTGACTAATGACCATCATCTCACAGCAGGTTATTGTAGGATAAGAAGTGACTAACGAACATCATCTCACAGCAGGTTATTGTAGGATAAGAAGTGACTAATGACCATCATCTCACAGCAGGTTATTGTAGGATAAGAAGTGACTAATGACCATCATCTCACAGCAGGTTATGGTAAGATAAGATGTGACTAATTAACATTATATCACAGCAGGTTATTATAGGATAAGGTGTGACTAATGAGCATCATCTCACAGCAGGTTATTATAGGATAAGGTGTGACTAATGAACATCATCTCACAGCAGGTTATTATAGGATAAGGTGTGACTAATGAACATCATCTCACAGCAAGTTATTGTAGGATAAGATGTGACTAATGAACATCATCTCACAGCAGGTTATTGTAGGATAAGAAGTGACTAATGAACATCATCTCACAGCAGGTTATTGTAGGATAAGAAGTGACTAATGACCATCTTCTCACAGCAGGTTATTGTAAGATAGAAAGCGACTAATAACAAATCCTCTCAATTATTTATTTATTTCACATCACGTCTCACTGCCTACATGAGATAAATACCTTCAATTATACCAATATAGTAGGTATACAAAGGTATAAATGAGAGGAAATGTATCCTAATTCGTGTAGGGTGAGAGTTTATCTAAGAGCCAACCTCTGGCAGACCATGACAAACTATACACGAGGAGACTGACGTTTAGTCCGCGTGTCCACCGTTGCTGGTCCAAAGTACAAGTAGAAACCTTTTTGGTAGCTTTTTTAAAACAAATTTATCTGAAAAGGTAAATTAATATGCATATTAGTGAAAACCTTCAGTTTGTTATAAACTTACTTTTTAAGAACGAGTATTTTCCTATTCAAATTGTATATAAAAACTTAAAATCAAAGTTTTTAAAAAATGTTTTGAAAGAACAAATATTTGAATTTAATATTATTTGTCAAAGAAATAAGATGTGTGGTTCAAACTAGAAATAAAAGTTAGCGTTTCAAAACAAATGTACAAAGAGAACCGTTCAGAAACGCATAAGAGATAAAGCCAGTAACCGAACTCCGCTCTTTTCATGTGGTGTCTTTTTTTTTATTCCTTAAGAGGCTTCTTGCTGCAAATACTTAGATATATACAAAAAAAAAAGCAATTCAACTTAAGTTTACGTGGAAGAGACCTTTATTTAAACTCTACATTTTGGTACAACAAAATATTTATTTAGATAAAATAAACCATTTGTATTTAATATATAGAGTGGAAAATATTTTTAGGACCCCACCTTCCAAGTACACCTAACCGGGAGTTGAACCCCGATATTCACGTTACCGGAAGTCCAATCCAACATGAGAGTCACGACTTAGTCCGCGCGGCCACCGAAGCGGATAGTAAAGATTATTTCCGTAGATTTGTGTTATTATGGAGTAAATAACCACGCTATTATATTTGTTAGTTACGGTTACAGCCGCATCTAAATATCGTTGATATTGAACGATTGATATATTGAACCCGGGAGCTTTGGATAAATATGCCAATGCTCTTACCAATGAGCTATCCAGGATTCGTCCCGTTTCAGGGTAATTCTTCACTCATATTTTAAGACAGATTCTGTGATGGACGTGCTGATATTATCAGCTAAGGTGCCTGGTTCGAGCTGTACTACTTATCTAAGTTAAGTGTTATCCAGGGGGTGAGACGGGCTCTTAACACACGTTTGTTTGAGTGAGAAGATAATGTAGGCCTTGAACTTTGTATCACAGTTGTCTGAGTGAGAAGATAATGTAGGCCATGAACTTTGTATTACAGTTGTCTGAATGAGAAGATAATGTAGGCCATGAACTTTGTATCACGATTGTCTGAATGAGAAGATAATGTAGGCCATGAACTTTGTATCACAGTTGTCTGAATGAGAAGATAATGTAGGCCATGAACTTTGTATTACAGTTGTCTGAATGAGAAGATAATGTAGGCCATGAACTTTGTATTACAGTTGTCTGAATGAGAAGATAATGTAGGCCATGAACTTTGTATCACAGTTGTCTGAATGAGAAGATAATGTAGGCCTTGAACTTTGTATCACAGTTGTCTGAATGAGAAGATAATGTAGGCCATGAACTTTGTATTACAGTTGTCTGAATGAGAAGATAATGTAGGCTACAACCTTTGTATCACGGTTGTCTGAGTGAGAAGATAATGTAGGCCATGAACTTTGTATTACAGTTGTCTGAATGAGAAGATAATGTAGGCCATGAACTTTGTATCACAGTTGTCTGAATGAGATGATAATGTAGGCCATGAACTTTGTATCACGGTTGTCTGAGTGAGAAGATAATGCAGGCCATGACCTTTGTATCACGGTTGTCTGAGTCAAAAGATAATGTAGGCCTTGAACTTTGTATCACAGTTGTCTGAGTGAGAAGATAATGTAGGCCATGAACTTTGTATTACAGTTGTCTGAATGAGAAGATAATGTAGGCCTTGAACTTTGTATCACAGTTGTCTGAGTGAGAAGATAATGCAGGTCATGAACTTTGTATCACAGTTGTCTGAATGAGAAGATAATGTAGGCCTTGAACTTTGTATCACAGTTGTCTGAGTGAGAAGATAATGTAGGCCATGAACTTTGTATCACGGTTGTCTGAGTGAGAAGATAATGTAGGCCTTGAACTTTGTATCACGGTTGTCTGAATGAGAAGATAATGTAGGCCATGAACTTTGTATCACGATTGTCTGAATGAGAAGATAATGTAGGCCATGAACTTTGTATCACAGTTGTCTGAATGAGAAGATAATGTAGGCCATGAACTTTGTATTACAGTTGTCTGAATGAGAAGATAATGTAGGCTACAACCTTTGTATCACGGTTGTCTGAGTGAGAAGATAATGTAGGCCATGAACTTTGTATTACAGTTGTCTGAATGAGAAGATAATGTAGGCCATGAACTTTGTATCACAGTTGTCTGAATGAGAAGATAATGTAGGCCATGAACTTTGTATCACGGTTGTCTGAATGAGAAGAT
Organism: Timema cristinae; assembly: GCA_039000515.1. NCBI lineage: Eukaryota > Metazoa > Arthropoda > Insecta > Phasmatodea > Timematidae > Timema > Timema cristinae. Next base: position 72,711,914 of record JBCFYV010000003.1, on the reverse strand, counting down.
AATGTAGGCCATGATCTTTGTATCCTCTTTGCTTGTTTGTTTGTAAGATACTCATTCCTGGTGATACTGCAACTAGACTGGAGAGGGTTGTAATGGGGGGGGGGGGTAGCTATTACTTCTGAAGCAGATATTTGTAATTAATTAATATAATCAATAGAATACGAGAGTTTATCTGTTTAAGACTACATTGTATGGATAATTTCTAGTTTATATTTGTAAAGTGCAGGTTTGATTTAGTTGTGTCTATTAATAATGAACTTTTATTTGTATTTTTATGTCATTTTTTTGTAAATTTGAAGTTATTTGTAAGAAAATTTAGTGTAATTTTAAAGGTGGTGTTTGACAAATTTTAGTCCCTTAAAGTCCGGGTTCTGGTAATTGATAACATTAAAATTAATTATAATGATTAAATAAAATACGTGTTTTAATGTAATGTATTTTTATGTGTTTTAAAAACAGAAGACTATAATTTAAATCTTTTAACTTTTTGATCTACTGGGCATAAAATTTCTGCAAATCAGTTCAGTCATTCCTTTAAAATATTTCCAAATTCCAAGCTTCCTATCTCATTGGAAAATACAAAAATCTTCTGAATAGATTTACATTGATTATCAAATATTCATCTTTAGAAATGTATTAATTTAATAATCCTACTTTATAGTAAGGCGTCGGACTTCTATGCTGGCGGCCGGGGTTCAATCCTCAGTCCCGGCACAGATTTATCTGATTATCAAACCCTTCCTTCACCTCTGACTAGATGTGTATTAATCCCAACTTGTGAATGTGAGGAATGCCAGGCCTCCATCGTGGTTCGGATCCCACGTTAAACTGTAGGTCCGCCATTTCATCTCACAATCACCCTACCATTACACATTAGCGTAAGTGCGTATAACCCGAACGGGTAGTAAGACGCGGTGCTAATAATAATAATAATAATAATACTTTATAGTAAAGAGTAAATAACTAAAATTGTGGTTTTAAATGTCAAGTAATTTCTTTAATTAAATGTAAAATAAAAATCCCGTTACAAAATGATGGCACACGTTTCAAATTGTTTCGTGATCCCCAACCAAATCGACAGCTCTGTATTATTCAAATTATAATCCAACCAAAATTGTATCTCATTAGATACATATTTACCTCCCCCCTCCCCTTTCGTCCCACGCATATATAGTTGGCCAATATTATCCAACCAAGTTGAGTTTAATTTCAAGAGTGCATGGCAATAAAGGGGGGAAAGTCAAACTCCAATTGCTCTAGTGCTTCCATCTGTTAGACAATCATGAGACCTTTCTAATGCACTTTAGATTATGACTAAGATTATGACTGTCGTATTTACTGGTGTGTTTTTTTTACTGGGATCCTTAAGGGGTTTGGGATATAATAGTTGTCCTGGAAAATGTGTAATGTGACTTTCCCTCCTTTTTTTCCCTGCACCTTTTATTTTCTAGCCCCCTCCCCTTCTTAATCGCTCCTTTAAGCTCATCCATGCATGACTTAAGATTATATCACTTTCATCCTCAGCTTAATATCATGGCGTTAGTTTCTCGGAGCTTACTAAATGCTACACACAGTGGGTTAGCGTTAAACTTGGATGTTTGGTTAATTAGACTAAATAAAGGTAATCAGTCATACCTTCATTCTCCCTCTGCACAGAGGACTAATGGCTTAGGTAAACATAACCTATTCAAGGGTATGCTGTTGTCGGAGACTAATAATTTGTGCGCTCAATTTGAGACTCCTTCAAACACAAAGTCCTGGTGGAATAGATTCGGTTTGGTTGGATACCTGGCGTATCTGTTACCGGTGTTCCAGAGATAGCTACTAGGTTGGGAGTCATCCTTAAACCACGTGACGCTTTCGAGGAAGAGGGGAGCTTACATATATACATACATTACATACATAAACATATACATACATACATTATCACGCCATTCCCTTACGGGGTAGGCAAGAAACTGTACATATAACTCAAAAAACAACAACTCCATACTTAATCCATCCTCATTAAATTTCTCCACACCTTCCTATCCTTGCATACTCCCTTCTCTTCAACAACATCCATAAACCGACTCAAATATGTTCTTTTATACTCTCAATGTTTCTCTTTTTCACGCATTCATCTATATCATTTAGCTACGTCTCACATGGCTCACCCCTTCCTTTTTATCCACACACACTCTACCTTCATATATTTGCTTGGTTACCACACTCATCTTCTGAACAAGCCCAAACCAAGGTAACATGCTTCTAACACATCGATCTATTGTATTCCCTTTCAAGCCACACTCCTTCAGCACCCATTCATCACTGACTCTGTCCATACAAGTTTTCCCACGTACAGTAGATTTATTAGTTATCTCATTCAACCGCATTCACCTTGCTCTTGTGTTTCTCCTAACAAACCCACACTTCAAATCCACACAACAATGTTGGAGCTAGCACAATTTTATATCCTGTCTCTTTAGATACTACTTCATTCTTTGCACCTGTCCACATACATCCAATTACTCTCCGAGATGCATTCACCGTCTGTCGATTTCACATCCATCCTTCTATTTTTACAAAACATTCTGCCCAGATACACATAATCATTCACTTGTTCTAACAGTTTTCCGTTTATACTAAGCTGACAATCATTTCCTGATCCATCCTTATCAAAAACTATCACCTTAGTTTTTGAAACGTTTATACGAAGTTCCATTCTGCCTGTCGCCACATTCAAATGAGTTACTGTACTTTGCAGTAAATTCTACAGTAAATTGTTAATCCCACAAGAGTTTTTTTAATTTTGTCCTCTACTGTTGACTTGTGAAGCTGCTAAAAAAAACTCAGGAAATTATTTTTTCTAAAATACTATTTTTATATCAAATTAAACAATAGTACTATCCAGACGTTTTCAGCAACTTCCAAATCCAAAAATCACTAAATAATATTCCCCCGAAAACTCCTCCAAACAGAATCAATCCAATGTTTCATCATGTCAATGCTCCCCAAAAACAAAACTACAAAGTGACTACATGGCCATCTCTATTCCTGTTACAATATTACACTAAAAACATATAAAAATAACACCATATTTAGTGAAATATCATCTTTGACCGTGAAAAATATGTTTGAATTTTCTCAAAGTTTCTGCCTTCTGAAATTGTACCATGCTGGTGAGTTTATGTTAAACGTCTTGAATACAAATAGGATTGAAATACCAGACTGTTGATCTCCGTGTTACAGAAAAGAGGCTGTCCGTGAAAGATATCATGTCGATAAAATGATCCTATTTTTAATTGTAGGCTACTCGCATCAGTAGCCGAATAGTATAACGACGCTACTCTCGCAATAAACTGAACTGCTGATGACGGGAAAATCGGAGTTCGAATCCCAGTCGGGTGTACTCAGGGTTGGTTTTTTTTCTTTAATGGCTATCCTAAATACTTACACGCAAATTTTGGTGCACTTCAGCCTTTATTATCCCTAACACATTAGCGTAATTAGTACATATACACCCACCTCGGTGGCGTAGTTGGCTAACGCGCTAGTCGTGTTGAGCTCGAATGCTGGGGAGATCGAGGTTCGAATATCGGTTGGGTGAACTGGGGGTGGTTTTTCCTAAATGGTTTTTCTCTCTTGCTCTCCACGCAAATGCGGGTTCACTTCCTCTAATTCAACCTTTCCAATTCCTAATCCATTAGCGTAATTAGTACTTAAAGCGTATAACCCGAACGGGTAGTAAGATGTGGTAATAATAATAATAATAGTACATATGCGTTTAACTCAAAGAGTTGTAAGACGCGGTAACTGAAAAAAAAGCATTGGTTGAAGAACTGTTTACGTCAACTACTTTGAGATTACCTTCCACTTGTCATACGCCACACAACTTCCCCATGTGTGTGTGTGTGTGTGTGTGTGTATGTGAAGACATTCTAACAGTAATTCACCTAACTTCATCCCCCACTTACTCCCACCCTCCAAAAAACAACGAATATAGTTATTAGTTCTCGAACAGTAGAGTTACCGCGTTCTCCCTCGAGAGATCGGGACTGAAACTTTTCCCTCAAAGTTTGACTTCCGTGTTGAACGGGAGCGGATTGTGGTTGTGCCGCCATTGTGTGCCACAATACGTCATATTGTGCCGCTTCTCTACTGCTCCCTGGTGGTTCAGGAACACACTACACAGGGTGTCTCGTGGGGGGTCGCAGCAGACATGAGATTAGGGTAGATATACCAACCCACCCTACAGTCCAACTTGAATAGGAAGAACGTTATCTGATAAATGGAGAAGCTGGTGGATCTACTTTCACGTATTCATACATAAAGTGATGCGATACGCATTCTCCATATTTGATAGATATTATAATTACCTATATAATAACAATATAATAAACTGGTTATCATTGTTGTCCACAAAAATATTTGTATTTTCTAGAATTGTTTGCTATACATTCGTAAGAAAATCAAGGTTAGATAAACATACAGTAGCCCCATGACTTATTTGGTGCTGACTGACAGCTCACAGCTGAAAGCTGATGGCTTTGAAAAGTTACCAGACCAAATTATGTATCACTACACCGAACCCTATGATCTGCAAAAACATGTGTTTAGCAGCAGTCACTTCTGACGGTTAAAGTTTAGGTATATACCTAAATGTTGACTGTCAGAAGTCAGCAGTGAGCTGTCAGTCAGCACCAAAGAAGCAATGGGGCTACAGTAGTGTGCATCAAAACAATATTTGATCTGGCAACTGTTTGATTTTATTTCCTGATTATAACGGGACAATCTACTCATCTAATGACCTTATTGTGAGCTGTGAAACGAGTTCTTGTAGAGCAGAAGACCAAGATATATACATTGTAACAATAAAATACTTTTCTTCTCTAGTAATAATTCATCCGAGCTGTTCATCGGATTACAAGAGATGTTGTTTGACTGGCGAGCGTCGGATTAACGTTAGTCTACTGCAATTGAAAGGTTTATGTTCGGAAAATTACTCCTGTGCACGTATACTACATGATAGACGGTAGTGTTCTGCAGATTGCTTCTTTGTTTATCTCACGGCGGCTTGTACATGAAATTACTTGGCACACAATGGTAAAAATTTTCTCAAATAGTCCAATGTAGTTAGGATTAACATTTTAAAAAACAAGTTTTCAGTAAAATACGTTTAAATCAGTTTTCCTGAGAAAAACAGACATCTTTTTAGGTTAGTCGTAAGAAATACTATTTGTATATAGATTTTAAACAAAATTCACGATAGCACTTTCTCAGTTTAGGAAAGCTAAAATCAAATCGTAATATAAAATTACTAAATCTTAATGGAGATTTTAGACTTGTTCTCAATACAATAAGTACTATTCCAATTTGTAAAACATATCCCTTTATAGATTATGTTTCAATCGTTTATTAATCTTGACTCAAAATAAGTTCCACACCATGCCTCCCCCCCCCCTTTCCCTCTTCTCTGGTTCCATAATCCCAAGTTGTTCCTTCCCGTCATAACTTGGTCGGTGAAGAAAGCATCCCGAAACCCCTGGAGTGTCGGTTTCCCTTACATCGCTCAGTGAAGCGGGTCTGCTGCTAAGAGGATGTAGGGGGTAGATTAAAGCACCCTCTAGCAGTCGGTGATGAGATTACAGCCAAGGGGTCATGAAGGACAAGGCCTTATGTGCAGTCTAGTCATCTATAGTTAATTGATAAACTATTTTTAAGCAGATCAATAATCCCCAACTGGTTTAAATTATAAATATTTATTAAATAATTATTTTTAATAATTGCATACAAGAATTATTAGTAATAATTTTATGAACTTTTTTTAACATTTTAATATTACTACAACAGGTTTGAAGCTATAATATATTATGAGGCTATAATATATTTAGAGAATAAATAATTATCTGCCAAAATAAATTTATATTTTAACCATGTATTATTATAAAGTTTTAATGACATCTAAATTTAAATAGTAAAACGCATGCCTGTCTGTCAATTTGTTTTCACTCAACGAGCGAGCAAATTATGTGTCAATATATGCTTATTTTTTATGATTTACCAATAATTATTAAATATAAAGATTAATTGTAAGCTCTGTGTAACATACTTTGACCCGCTTCGGTGGCCGCACGGTCTAACACGCTACTCTCACGGTAAACTAGACTGCCAATGATGGGGAGATCAAGGTTCAAATCTTGGTCGAGGGTACTTGGTGGGGGGGGGGGGGTCATTCATCCAAAATTGTTTTCCACTCTCCCTCCACATAAATGCGGGTCCATTTCCTCTAAATATAAACCTTCTTAATCCCTAAAACCATTCTTGTAATTAGTACAACCCAAACGTGTAATAAAACGTGATACTAAAACAAAAACATGTCTCTGCTCTCTTAACTGATTTTATGGGGATATCCCAGCCTTATTTGTTTCTTTATCATACGCTTCTACTATTCACAGGTGTCTAGGTCTATACATTAATGGCACAGACTGTACTAGTGGCCAATCACACGTGCGCAATCATATATATTACAAATTATCTGGGAACTTAATAAATCTAATTGTAAAACAGTCAAACTCATCTGGTTCTACGCACAAATACTTTATAAAGTAATGATAAAATTTAAATAAACAAGTACACAGTTATACAATAAATTTATGGAGATTATAAGCTAAATATTCTTTACCTCACAATATTTTGAGACCTAAAACAATTTTAGTTGTTAATTTTACAGTAAAAGAGTATCTGACTCGCTTCATTTTCAGAATGGTTTAAGGCGGCCCTTTCTTGTTAGAATGACCTGCTGAATATGGGGAAAGAGAGATTCAAATCCCCACTGGATTTACTAAGGATGGTTTTTCCTAAATGGTTTTCCACTCTCCTTTCACACAAATGCTGGTAGATTACCTCTAAAATATGTCCTTCCTCATTCCCAACCAATTAGAGTAATTATCATGTATACGTATAACATGAACAGCTAGTAAGACGCGGTGCTGAAAAAAAATGTGGAAAAGTGATAAAATTCTAAGCAATAAGCCCATCCTATTGCATCATAGTCACGTGCATGGCAATAGAAGTGAATTTTAAATTATTGTTTAAAATTGTTTGTTACCTCAATCACATTCCAGTATAATCTTAAAATAAATTATAATCCATAGAACTCGTCCATTACCATATATTTTTTATAAATAAGATCGTAAATATATTGCTATATATAATATATATATATATATATATATATATATATATATATATATATATATATATATATATATATATAATATATTGCTATATATATATATATATATATATGTATATATATAATATATATATATAAATATAGATATAGTTGGACACACAGACATAGACGTCAGTATCGCCATTTACGACTTACCATGAACCATGAGATGGAACCCTAGTCCCACTGACCTATACCGAGGTGTAATTTCCTTCCTACAGATTATCTTTTACTTACTCCACGCATCCGCGAATAAACTTTCTGTACAATTACACATTTTCATGCCTACCACATTAGTTTAGCACAGTGGTTTCCAGCCTTTTGATGGGTCTGACCCCCATTTTGATATATTCACGCCCCTTGATAGCCTACAATTTATTTTAGAGATTTAACGTGTAATTTCTGAAATAATTGCTTATATCAGCACACGAGAATTTTTATGAGCGAGGGGGAAAAGGCTTATCAATTTCACAGGAAAAGTTATTTTCACATACCTTCTAGGGTTATTATTTTATATGCCACAATCTACAAAGAACTTACGGATTTTCTTCCCCTCCGAAGGAATTTGTGCTACGGATTTTTATCACTCAAGAAAAATCGACCCTGGCCGGGTTTGAACCCACAAATATCGGCTCCTGAGACGAGCACTTTACCCCCAAGACTATCATGGTTGACCTACAAGCATCCATATCCAAATTTTCACTGAATATTACTACCCATCCATACTATCCGCAAATAATGATACTTGCGGAGTGAGAAATAGTCGAGAGGAAATGTATCTTTATTTGCGTGTAGATAGAAGGTGGAAACCTTTTAGTATTATTATTATTATTATTATTAGCACCACGTCTGACTACCCATTCGGGTTATACACACTTACACTAATGTGTAATGGTAGGGTGATTGTGAGATGAAATGAAGGACCTACAGTTTAACGTGGGATCCGAACCACGGTGGAGGCCTGGCATTCTCCACATTCACAAGATGTCTTGTCAGAGGTGAAGGAAGGGTTTGGTAATCAGATAAATCTAACCTTTTAGTAAAAATCACCACTAGTACGCTCAGTCGGAATTTGAACCCTGACCTCATCACTGACAAACAAAACGAGCGTGTCGTTAAGCCCACGTACGTGATTTACATTAAAACACACAACAAGCTTCGTGACCCCCAGGTTGTAAACCACTGGTTTAGTATGTAGTTAGAGCGGACGAGTAGCAGGACGTGGGACTGTAAAGAGAACTCCTCATAAATAACACGTTCTATAAATTAGTTCCAGGTTTGACCAAACTAATTTTCACTTTAATCTAAGGCTAATATGATTTATTTTCTCACTCGGATAAATCTTCAAAATTCTTTGTCGATTTCTTGGAATCTCTGAAACCACAAGCTCTAGCGCTGGTTGGTCGGTAGTTAAGGTTGTTTGTAGCTACGAGAGCGTGTCATACAGATGGAAGCTTATGTCGGTTAACGTATCAAACTAAGTTGTCTGATTGCCTGCACGCAAACCGGAGTTGCTGCCCTGATTATCACATACCAGACCAACTAGCCAACGGCTCTAGTTCGCACACACATTCTCCAGAGATACTCTAGCCAAGCCTAGTCACACATTCTCCAGAGATACTCTAGCCAAGTCTAGTCGCACATTCTCCAGAGATACTCTAGCCAAGTCTAGTCGCACATTCTCCAGAGATACTCTAGCCAAGTCTAGTCGCACATTCTCCAGAGATACTCTAGCCAAGTCTAGTCGCACATTCTCCAGAGATACTCTAGCCAAGCCTAGTCGCACATTCTCCAGAGATACTCTAGCCAAGCCTAGTCGCACATTCTCCAGAGATACTCTAGCCAAGTCTAGTCGCACATTCTCCAGAGATACTCTAGCCAAGTCTAGTCGCACATTCTCCAGAGATACTCTAGCCAAGCCTAGTCGCACATTCTCCAGAGATACTCTAGCCAAGCCTAGTCGTACATTCTCCAGAGATACTCTAGCCAAGCCTAGTCGCACATTCTCCAGAGATACTCTAGCCAAGCCTAGTCACACATTCTCCAGAGATACTCTAGCCAAGCCTAGTCGCACATTCTCCAGAGATACTCTAGCCAAGCCTAGCCGCACATTCTCCAGAGATACTCTAGCCAAGCCTAGTCGCACATTCTCCAGAGATACTCTAGCCAAGCCTAGTCACTTTCACACATTATAGTTCGAGGGAAGTGATGATAAGATCTTCTTAAGCCTATGATCAATATTTGCACTACAACACAGAAAACACATTTTAACTAAATTTTAACTTGAGGGAAAAAAGTTGCTACAATTTAAGCGGTGACGAAAATTACTAATATTTAAGCTAGAATGAAATTTACTACGATTTAAGTTGGGATAAAAGTTGCTACAATTTAAATTGGGATAAAAGTTGCTACAATTTAAATTGTGATAAGAGTTGCTACATTTTAAGCTGGGATAAAAGTTGCTAAAATTTAATCTGGAATATAAGTTGCTACAATTTAAATTGGGATGAAAGTTGCTAAAATTTAAGTTGGGATAAAAGTTGCTACAATTTAAGCTGGGATAAAAGTTGCTACAATTTAATCTGGAATATAAGTTGCTACAATTTAAATTGGGATAAAAGTTGCTACAATTTAAATTGGGATAAGAGTTGCTACATTTTAAGCTGGGATAAAAGTTGCAACAATTTAATCTGGAATATAAGTTGCTACAATTTAAATTGGGATGAAAGTTGCTAAAATTTAAGTTGGGATAAAAGTTGCTACAATTTAAGTTGGGATAAAAGTTGCTTCAATTTAAATTGGGATAAAAGTTGCTACAATTTAAATTGGGATAAGAGTTGCTACATTTTAAGCTGGGATAAAAGTTGCAACAATTTAATCTGGAATATAAGTTGCTACAATTTAAATTGGGATAAGAGTTGCTACATTTTAAGCTGGGATAAAAGTTGCAACAATTTAATCTGGAATATAAGTTGCTACAATTTAAGTTGGGATAAAATTGCTACACTTTAAGCTGGGATAAAAGTTGCAACAATTTAATCTGGAATATAAGTTGCTACAATTTAAGTTGGGATAAAAGTTGCTACATTTTAAGCTGGGATAAAAGTTGCAACCATTTAATCTGGAATATAAGTTGCTACAATTTAAATTGGGATGAAAGTTGCTAAAATTTAAGTTGGGATAAAAGATGCTACAATTTAAGTGAGGATGAAAGTTACTAAAATTTAGAATAGGGTAGAAGTTTGACGCCGTGAAAAGAGTTTTGAAGGAGGTGGGGGGATAGGGTGGGGGGGGGGGTATCGCAAGTGAGGAATTATAATAAGGAAGGCAGGCTCTTGCTTTGAATGTTACTCAAGACAAGGATCGTGAAGGATTTATCCGTGGAGTTGTGGGAGTGGAATAAAGAAGGGAAGGGGGGGAGGAGGAGGAGGTTAACAGTCCCCGATATTGATATTCCTACATTCCTTGCCTGTTCGGTAAGAGCACTGTAGAACTACACCCCCGCACACAGTCCCAAGAGCGCCTGACGAGACCGCGGCATTGTACTACACTCCGAGACAGGCGCCGATAGCACGAGGCTCCCTGCAACAACCGACTATCTCCCCAGTTTGCTTATAATAACTACCCGAGTATTACTAGGATTAGTACATCCTACAAAATTACTAAACTTAATTAGAATTGTAAACGAAAGTTAAATCCCCAAATTCAGATTCGATGGAATTTAATTTGAAATTCGAATATAAAAGTATTTTTTCCAGATATGATTTTTTTAATACCCGCTTCGGTGGGCACGTGGTCTAACGCGCTACTCTCGCAGTGGAAGACGAAGACGGGGATATCGAGGTTCAAATATTGGTCGGTTGTACTGAAGGTGTTTTTTATTTTTCCGAAAAAATTTTTCACTCTCCCTCCATGAAAATGAGGGTATATTTCTTATTAATATAGCCTTCCTAATCCCTAAAACCATTAGTGTAATTATTTCATAAGCGTATAACCCAAACGGGCAGTAAGATAAGGTGCTAAAAACAAAACTTTTTAAAGAGTTTTGAGTACTAGTTTTAATTACCTTATTTATTATTAGACGTGATCAAAATAAATTGTACAATGCACTTCATAGACTATTTTTTAAATCTTAAAATAGTGACATTAACTAAAAGAAATCGTAAGGTTTGTGAAACGAATACATATATTTTGATGCAGAAACCCTTCTTCAAAGATTATATATTAATTAATACACACTGTTACAGAAACATTTATAAAAGAGGAGCCTCTTTGTTCACCAAAAGGTGTAGCAATCAATTTCAATTTTCTAAAGACCTCCGTAAAAAAAGTATATATTTGATTATAGCTCAAAAACTATTGGTTTTATAAAAACATATCGTGAATAAAAGTAATTTATTTTTTATAGTTCTACAACTTCACAACGATAAGTTATCTCGTATCTCAAATAGTTATGGAGATATGATCAAATTTGGAAATGTATGCTTATATAAAGTACCCTGTTATGCACAAACCAGAATCCTCGGTGCCTATATTCAGCCTCCCTTACTACCCAGTCACTGAGATGGAGCAACAGAAATTATCACAGAGATACGTGAAGAGCTAATGAGCTGAATGAGAAACAGTGTTCCAATAACAGATCCATCAGTAGGTCCTAGAAACATTCTTAGTACTAGAGTTATACACAATAACCCCCAACAGGACTCAAACCCCTGACTTGGGATTAGTGCTCAATTAAGTCTGTCTATGGACCAGATTGTCAGAGATACATAATTTATAGGCACAATTTGAGACCCCCTCCTCCGCCCCCCACCCCCCCACCCCTTTCCACCTAAAAACGATGAGTGAAATCCTTCCCTTAAGGGAAGACAGTCTTGAGTATGGTCTACAAGTGACATAAAAGCCTTTTCATATAAATAAAGTATTGTAATCGTAAATACTTCCTACATCGAGATTATGATGGGTCTGGAACATTTTATGTGCCCCCGAAGTCAAAAAAGTAGGTTTTACAATAATTTTGTCTGTCCTTCTGTATGTCTGTCTGTACTCGGGGCTACAGCCAAAAGTATTTGATCTATTTTGTTCACAATTGATATTTAGATTTTATAATATCATACCTCAAGGTCAAATCAGGATTTTTCTTATACCGATAATTATTAAGGATAGTTTACAAATGACTGATTTATGAAAATTCTGAATTTTTCAGAAATGGATTTAACAATTTTGTTCAAAATGAATAGAAGGAAGTGTTCTATTTGGTAAATAACATCGTATACTTTTCTTTTACGTATTTAAGGGTATTTAATTGTTGACATATTTTTGAAAAATTTGAAATATTTTGAGAATGACTAAAACTACTATATTTTAAATCGATATCAGTAGAGTGTTTGACATGAAAAAAAATAAGGTATTTTAATTTTTCCGAGAAATGTAATTTTAGGTTAGTTTACTGAGTAGACCTACAAGGCTAAAAAAAATTGATTTTTTTTAAATGATGGAGAAAATTTTGTTCAAAATGTATATGTGAGGAAGGTTTAAAATTATGATTATTAAATTATGTTAGGTTTCTTATCGTACCATTTATTTTGTAAATTAATAATATAAAATAATAATAATGGTGCCTGTGTCTGGGCTACATCAATATATAGCCCAGTATTGGAAAGATCAGCCAGTACTAATGTACCGTTGCCCAGGAGACGCCCGAATGTACCAATCGTACATACTTTCCGTGGAGGCTCTTACCATGTCCCGATGAGATGAGGGGATGGTGATAATGAGTATGAGGTGTGGAACTAATGGAAACACTTAAATCTAACTTAAGCCTAACCAGCCAAACCCTGGTGACTGTTGGAATAATTCCCCTATCGATAAAAGTCACCCGATACCAGCTAAGAATCTAACCCAGTACCTTCAGGACAGCAGCCAGTAGTTCTGTTATATCACGAGGCCGGCTCTTTTTATCAGTTCATTACCCTGGAGTGGACATAAGCCGCTCTCGTACCGAAACACATAAAAGTGACTGACGTCTCTGAGGACATACCGAGTTTAATATAGTTTTATTGCCCTGTTAGTGCGCATGCTCAGTTTCATGATTATAGGACAGGTAGTCGCTGATGGAGTGTAGACAGATGCGACCCAAAATGATGACATAATTCATTTTTAATAGTTTTTTTTAGTACACATTCCACAACAGTGGTATTCATTCTTTTTTATTCGGGTACCCACGGATATAATTTATCTATGATTTGTATCCCCAAAGTGATTGGTCCCCTCGAGATGTTTTTTGGAATTAGATATCTAACCATAAACATATGGGTAGTTTACTGAAGTGCAAAAAGAGATAGAATCGATTTTATCAAAATCCACTTTAGCGATTTTCATTAAATGCTGTATCCATGAAAATGACTGAGGGCACTTTAAATAAGCAAAAATTTCCTATTTTGATAATAACTCCACAACTATTTGAAATACGAAGTAACTTATCATTGTAATGTTGTAGTACTGTTTAAACTAAACATATTTTAATCTAAAATATATTTTTATAAGACCAATAATTTCTGAGCTATAAGAAAATCTATACATTTTTTTATGAAATAGGTACCTACCTAGACATATTTAATTGATTGTTATGCGCTTTATTGGACTGAAATTCTCCTCTTTTCTCGATGTTTCTGTAATAGTGTATATTACTAAATGTATGCTCTTTGGTGGAGTGTCTACACAACAGTGTATAGACTATTATAGCATTTATTCTCCACGGTGGGGTGTTTCTGCAAGAGTGTATATTATTTCGTTTACCAACTGTTACTAGTTTTTGATAAATGTCTTTATTTTAAGATTTAAGGGAAAGTCCCTGCGTTGCACCGTTCTATTTATTTTGATTCATGTTCACATAAAACGTAAAGATTTGTCATAATCTGCAGATCAATTCTTTTTTTCGCGATCATAATAATTGATCTTAATATGAGAAAGTAAATGTAGGAAATCGGTTTTGTAAGACTTGAAAAATTGCTGTCGAAATAAATTGTCGATTTCTGAGGGTTGACTATTTGTCACATTGTCCCTGTGAGGGTAGACTATTTGTCACATTGTCCCTGTTAGGGTAGACTATTTGTCACATTGTCCCTGTTAGGGTAGACTATTTGTCACATTGTCCCTGTGAGGGTGGACTATTTGTACACTGTCCCTGTGAGGGTGGACTATTTGTACACTGTCCCTGTGAGGGTAGGTTATTTGTCACATTGTCCCTGTGAGGGTGGACTATTTTTCACATTGTCCCTGTTAGGGAAGACTATTTGTCACATTGTCCCTGTGAGGGTGGACTATTTGTACACTGTCCCTGTGAGGGTAGGTTATTTGTCACATTGTCCCTGTGAGGGTAGGTTATTAGTCACACTGTCCCTGTGAGGGTGGACTATTTATATCATTGCTCTTGAGAGGTTAGATTATTTGCCTCACTGTCCCTGTGAAGGTGGGCTATTTGTCCCTTGATTTTAGAATTAACTTTCTAAAGTAAAAGCACTCTTTTAATATTGTAACATTCTCATTGTCCCTGTGAGGGTGGACTATTTGTCACACTGTCCCTGTGAGGGTGGACTATTTGTCACACTGTTCCTGTGAGGGTGGACTATTTGTCACACTGTTCCTGTGAGGGTGGACTATTTGTCCCTTGGTTTTAGAATTAACTTTCTAAAGTAAAAGCACTCTTAATATTGTAACATTCTCACTGTCCCTGTGAGGGTAGACTATTTGTCACATTGTCCCTGTGAGGATAGGCTATTTGGGAAATTAATGTTATAACTTTTGAATACTTTTTAATGAGTCATCAAATCTGAGCCGGTGATAAAACCGAGCTGTAAAAAAAAGGCTCGTTTGTAAAAAAAAAAGCGCAGTGGACGTGAAATAAGAACAATGGAGCCATATTTCATTTAAAATCCTTTGCCACCTCTCCCTCCCCCTTTTACGCACCTTACGCACGCACACGCACGCACGGAACGCGCTTCTTTTGTAGTTGGGAAAATACCACCTACCTACCATAAGCAAGAAGTTCTAACATCGACTCTTGGCTAGGTTTCTCAAATAATTTATTTTATTAATAACACCTTTAAATGAGTGTGATTTACATCAAACGTTAGATATAAGTTTAATTATAATAATTCCATGTTAATTTCAAAATTATTTAGCATAGTGCTGAACAAAATTCACATCTTTAACAGGTCAACTGAAAAGTACGTAACAATATGACAACACGTAAGATTAATTATAGAAGAAAATAATTACAACGAAATAATTATATAAACACGTTAAAGAAAAGATACAGTAAAGATCAGTAAATAAAACCAATAAATATTGCCACCTTTTAAATCTATCTTAATAAAACCAAATAAGGTCGAACATATAACTAAATATATTAACTATAGTAGAGTTTCATAAATAACTCTCTTGAGTTTGACTCTTATTTTATGATAAAAGTAAAATTCGGTAAATCTAGAGTTAGCGCTGCACTCACAACGGACAAGAGAGGACTGCTCTTAGAAAAGTTATCTGATTCTCCCATATCTTTCTTGCTCTTCTTTGTGGTATTTTCCCTACTTACTTCATGTCCATCATTCTCTTTGGCATCTTCTCCCTCTCCATCCTCGTCACATGTTCATACCATCTCAGTCTTGCTTCCTCTATATCTCATTTACTCCAACTCCTCATTACATGTCCATACTATCTCATGTACTCCAACACCCTCATTACATGTCCATACCATCTCAGTCTTGCTTCCTCTATATTCATGTACTCCAACATCCTCATTACATGTCCATACCATCTTAGCCTTGCTTCCTCTACTATCTCATGTACTCCAACATCCTCATTACGTGTCCATACCATCTCAGTCTTGCTTCCTCTACTATCTCATGTACTCCAACATCCTCATTACATGTCCATACCATCTCAGTCTGCTTCCTCTACTATCTCATGTACTCCAACATCCTCATTACGTGTCCATACCATCTCAGTCTTGCTTCCTCTACTATCTCATGTACTCAAACATCCTCATTACATGACCATACCATCTCAGTCTTGCTTCCTCTATATCTCATTTACTCCAACATCCTCATTACATGTCCATACCATCTCACCTTGCTTCCTCCACTATCTCATTTACTCCAACATCCTCATTACATGACCATACCATCTCACCTTGCTTCCTCCACTATCTCATGTACTGTGAAACCAATTAACATAAATGTAAGATAGGCCAAAATTACATAGTTTATAGATATTTAATAATTATAATAATAGCTATAGTCGTGGTCGATATATATTTATATCCCTTCACCCAAATGAAGTAATAACTAACTTACAAAGAGATACTACAGACAAGCTTGGTGACACGTAGAGAATACCTGACTTGCTCCAGATATTAGGGTTTGATTCTGATCTGATCCGCCGAGGTTGACATTATTATTCATTTCTCCAAGTGATTATTATTATTATTTAAGAGCTAAATACTCGGGAAACGAGATTTAACTGGTATAGGAGCCTAGACTGGATATTTACGAATAGAATGATCTAATTTAACAAGGAGGGTCACACCACACGGTGTATTGACCTTTCTGTATTTCCTCTTCCCCGTTTGTTCTCTTACTTCTGGACAGCTCCGTTATAAGTCCTCTTGGTTTCTGGAATTTATTAATTTCTGCTTGACATTTTTAGAGGCTTAATAATGTTCTTCTTGGTGACCTGGTGGTCTAGGGGTAAGGTGTCAGACTTCTGTGCTGGCGGCCGGGGTTCAATCCTCGGTCCCGGCACAGATTTATCTGATTACCAAACCCTTCCTTCACCTCTGACAAGACATCTTGTGAATGTGTGGAATGCCAGGCCGCCACCGTGGTTCGGATTCCACGTTAAACTGTAGGTCCTTCATTTCATCTCACAATCACCCTACCATTACACATTAGCGTAATTGCGTATAACCCGAATGGGTAGTAAGACGCGGTGCTAATAATAATAATAATAATGTTCTTGATTCAGCTCCATAATATAATAGTGCCCTTAATTATCACTTCCTTACACAGCATTTCATATCTCAGAGTGACCCACGCTACAGCCTTGGGTTCGTCACCAACAAGGTTACAAGGTTGTTACTAATAGCAATCAGGATAGAAATCGTCCAAGTCAACTCTCTCTTTTGTCTGAAGTCCCAAGGTTTTGTAAACCCCAACTTAATTACAAATGGGTATATCTGAAGGCTATAAGAAATTACTAGATCTACTTTCGTGTATTCATACGTCAAGTCATGTGTTCTGAAGCTGTCACTTTTGATAATATCATCAATAGCTCTAAAATAACACCAATATAATAGCAAAATATGTTCAATAGTGGGCGCAAAAAAGTTTATTACCAAAAAAATAGAACCTTGTTTTATTACTATTAAAAAGACAAAATAGTGATAGCCCGGTCACATAAAAAAAATCTTAAGACTAGCTTGTTTTTTGTTTTTATTTTTGTTTAGCTTTTAATTTAAATGCGCTTTATTAATAGCAGAAGGTACTGACTGTGGATATGTAAAATTAAATTGTAATTAAAAAATTTGAATCAAGTTATATTTCATAAATAAACTATATCGATATATATTTAGTTAACCATGACGTAATTTTTGTAAACAACGATTCCTGAAGTTCTGTTAAACCGATTTCCATCCAAAAAAAAAATTAATGAAAGCGTATACGTCAAAGATGTGTCCAACAAATATCAAACTCCAAAAATATTCAAAAGGGAAAACGCACTTTTAATAAAATTTCCATTTGTCTCGACATTCATAGCTTGAGTTCTACTTAAATTATATTGTATATAATATATTATTTAAATAGTCAATTAAAATATAAGGTACATACCTTCAATAGTGCGGAAAGGTACATTTTTCCAAGGGGTGCTCTAGGAAATATTATACCTTTAGCTAATGAAAGTTAGTATACGTATAGATGGAACCCCCCCCCCCCCCTCTAAAAAGGGTCAGTAAAATTCCAGGAAGGCGTAACCCACCTTTCTGAGCCCTTGTATACTACACCACACAACGAAACATGTTGCCTAAATTGAGTGTTTTACGAGAATATTTACTGTCAACCCCGTTTGATATTTTGTCATTAAATTATGGCCTCTCTTTCTTTCGTCTCTCTTTTGATCGTGGTATAAAACAGCGCCTGGAGGAAGCCGTATAACTTTTCGCCGTGACAACCCATGTGGATCTGACCCATGGCGGGCTGTAAACTCTGTAAAGGCCAGTAGCCGCTTGGCTTTCAAGACCTCCATTTCTCCGAACCAGACTCGCTTTTGGTTTTAGGGGACATTGTCTGTGCCGGATTTTTATGTGAATTTGCCGACGTGGATTTGTCTCTTTGTCTGTGTGGAGATTGGTGCTCCTTTGAAAGATATAAAAAGACAAGAAGCTAGCGAATACTCTTCTAACAATACAATCCGTTTCCATAGCAGAAATTAGATTTAAACAACATCATACATGTCTAATAGTGTTGATAGTAAGCCGTTTCAAGATAGTATTTTTTAATCATGGGAAATATTTTGTAACATGTTGTAAAATGTGTTAACTAAGCTACCACAATAGCCGAGCAGAAATCCCCAAACGCCCGGAAATCAAGTAGGTTTATAACGTTCGTGGGTGGATCTGTCCATCGGTAGGAGAACAAACAGGAGAGGAGGAAAATAAAATAAATTACAAGGCAATTTATGTTGTGACCCTCCCTCTAAAATTACATTAATTATTTTAAATTACAAAGCTCCATTCTACTGTTTTTTTACCAGTTACCTTTCGTTTCCCGGACATTTAGCCCTTAATTCTCAGCTGAAACGAGTGTATTTTTGTACTTTTCAAATTGGAACATGTCAACTTTTAAACTATGTTTACAAGTCTAGGGTCATATGCAATATTTTGGGGTTCATTCCCGTAAACACCAGGCTTGTGTACTGTTAAACATTTTATCCATTTATTTTTCTAGCCACCAAGTCTTTCATATCGTATCATCATCATCAACTGTTTCTGTTCTGTGTCCGGGTCAGTTTAGTAAAATGCCTCCATCTTCCTCTATCTTACCATTCTTCTCCTCTCACTTGCACACTTTCTGTTATCTGCTCCTTCCATCTCTTTATTGGCCTCCCTTGTGGTATTTTTCCTACATATTTTATTTCCTTCATTTTCTTTAGCATCCTCAGTTTTCCGTCCTCATCACATGTCAAGTATGTCAAAGAGACGATATGTCAATCGCAGCATTTGATTGTTTCACCTGTCGTTATTTATGTTTGTGAAACACTGTATTGCACTTTACACGACGAGAAGAGTAATTAGGACAATATCTGCTCCCAAAGGGGATGAAGATAGTGAAGAGTGGAGGAGGTTACATAATGATGAACTTCATATCTTGTACTCATCATCAAAACGTTGTTAGGGTAATCAAATCTACATTAGCCCCATGGCTTTTTTGGTGCTGACAGCTAAAAGCTTTTAAAAGTTACCAGACCAAATTATGTATCCCTACGCTGAACAATATGATCTGTAAAAACATGTGTTTAGCAGCTGTCACTTATGATGGTCAACATTTATGTATATACCTAAATGTGACTGTCAGAAGTGAGCTGTAAGCTGCCAGTCAGCACCAAAGAAGCCTCGGGGCTACTGTAGCAGACGATAGTAGTTAGGAAAGGGGTGTTTCTATTTGTAATGAATAGTTTGACCCGAACCTGTTGAGACCGTCTTGTCCCGAGAAGAAGGTGTTGCCGATGAGTCAAGGGGAAGTTCACACCATCCTCACCAGGCCGACATCCCATTTCAAGATAGAGGGAGAGGGGAGGGGGGGAATTGGTCAGGAGACAACGTGACCATTATTATAAATCTTGTTACACGACTATCTCTTATAACTCTACATTTATTTTTAATGGGAACGTGTTGGCGAGATCGTTATAAGACCCCACGCGCAGACTCAAAGAGTAGCGTGACATCGGTCCTTTAAGGGGGCGTTGTCCTAGATCAGTTTTCCCCAAACGGTGTAGCCGCGGCCGGAAAGTTACGTGTGCCGTGCGGTCACAGTCCAGAGCGACACGCGTCGCTGTTCAATCATGAATTAAGTTGGTACGAATGGGTGCCGTGCGTCATTTGTATTTCTTACTTACTCGCACTTACTAATATTTTTAATATATCTGATAAAATAAAAAGCTTTAGCCCTAAATTAGAGTTATGGTCTACACACACTACTAATGGTTTGAACAAAATGCTACACGCTTCGGTGGTCGTGCGGTCTAAAGCGCTACTCTCTCAGTAGACTAGATTGCCGATGACGGGGAGATAGAGGTTCAAATCTCGGTCGAGTGTAATGAGAGTGGCCTTTTCCAAAATTGTTTTCCACGCAAATGTGGTTGCACTTCCTATAATTATCACCTCCCTAATCCTAGAATCATAAGCGTATAACCTGAACAGGCCGTAAGACGCGGTACTAAAAAGAACTAAATGTTTCCAAATGTTAAAGAAACGAGCACAGAAAAATAACTTCAATCTTCTTTCTTGGAACGTTTAAAATTAATTCAGGAGAAATTTAGTCAGTACTTTCCCAGTTCTGGTTTGTCACACAACCGTTGGACTGCCGCAACGCTGTAACACTACGGATTAACTCCCAGATAAAATATTGCTGTGATGATATTTAGGTTGTCTATAGCTCCGTGGTCGAGCGCCTATCATTACTACACAGAATAGATACCGTTTAACCAGCTGTTAATTGCTCCGTGGTCGGTATATTTATTAAATGAAAGAAAGAGAACTATTGGTGGCTGTTTATTCACACACGGTTTATTCAAATTACATCTGTTAATTACTTATACATACTCCAATTAAATGTTTTATATCAATGCACACTTGTGATATTAACGTAAATTATTGAATTCTGTGTTAGACTGCGACTGCGACTGCGACTGCGACTGCGAGAGCCAGTGCTAGTGCATTTTTAAGTCCCTGACTGCGTTGCTTGTGCCTGGCTGACTTGTGTGACGTTGATTGTGCGACTTGTGCGTGTGGTTGCACTTAAACATACGCACAAACGGCTTATATATGACATACCCCTTGCCTCTTGCTCCCTTCATCACCAGTGTAAAAATTAACTAATAGAAAGAGTCCTGGCGACAGATGTTGTGAAGGCTAGCTTCTTATTGGTATAGGGAATTGGCATCCTTTGCCAAATACTGCGTAGTTGTTCCTTTAACAGGAAGAATTATATAAAAAATATATTTTAATGGTGTAATCCTTTTCCCATTGTTTCTGAGAAGCGCGTGTTTCTTCATGGATGAATCATAAAAGGATATTCTACATATGTTACTTTAAAGAAAAAATACCTTCATCCATGACTTTTTATATATTTTAGAGTGATCTAAATCAATATCATTACAACGCGTACCCGAAAAAAACAGTGTGCCTAAAAAAACTTAGGATTTTTAAGTGCATCGTGATGCTAAAAAGTTCACGGAACACTGTTTTAGTAGATACCTGTTTGCGGATTTTTAGAAAGCGAATGTATTTTATTATAATTAGGGCTCGGATTTTGATAAAACTCATATTTGTTTTTGGTACGCCACAGATGATGCCCATGTGCAGATCAATTTGTCAATGTCAGTGCAGATCAACTATGTTCATGATACCTGTCCTCTGACTGTAAAAATTTTTGTTATTAGAGTCTTATCAGTCATTTTTTGTTATTTCAGATTAGTGTTTGTTGAGATGTCAGTATATTTGTTATACGATTACTGCCAAATTCGTGGACCAATTTTAACGAAATTTGGCAGATACATTCTTTGAACCTAATCCAAGAAACTTTAGTACTGTACATATTTTTTCCTCTAGTAATTCGTTTCAAAACTAAAGATTGTATTAACGATAATAACATGGAGATAGCAAGGTCTACTATACATAGACACACTAATTAAATACAAACTTCAGTTCTTCGTTATTACTTATCTTATACTGTTCTGCCTTTACATTGAACCATAAATCTTATGCAATAACCTTCTTTTAAAACATATCAACTTCCAATCTTGCCTCTTTATTGTTGCCCAAGTTTTGCAACTATTATGATAACTCTGGTAAACATAAAATTTTCTTGGATATTCTAGGGGGCAGTTTTTATTTCAATAATTTCACGAGGTCTAAAGTAACAGCGATTGCCATTGATAGTTCATAAACGGCCTTTATTTCGGCTATTGACAGTAATCAGGGGAATTCCAGTCCGGCATTAGCCTCACAGTAAACAAATTCTAGCTTTGTAATTCGACCACTACAAAGTGGGGTATTTCTGCTGCAACCCCTCTATTATCACACCCACCCACACATACACACACTTTATTTATATATATATATATATATATATATATATATACATGTAGGGTGTTTGCCCAAACTGTACATATAATTTGTTTGAACCAAAAATAATACAAAATCCCTGTAAAACTGCGTCTGGCAAACTATATTAATACCATTAAATTGTGTTCAAAGTTTCGGCGTATGGAGAGCAAAGCTGTACAATCATGTGTGTGCAACAGGTTGCATAAGGTTAGGCACGTGGCACTACAGTAGCCTCATGGCTTCTTTGGTGCTGACTGACAGCTCACAGCTGATAGCTAAAAGCTTTGAAAAGTTACCAGACCAAATTATGTATCCCTACCCGAACCATATGATCTGCAAAAAACATGTGTTTAGCAGTTGTCACTTCTGACAGTCAACATTTAGGTATATACCTAAATGTTTAATGTCAGAAGTCAGCTGTGAGCTTTCAGTCAGCACCAAAGAAGCCACGGGACTACTGTAATCATACTAAAATTATACCACACCTGAACCAAAAAGAGACAAGTTACATGTATTGTGAACTGTACTTTTAAAATCATTGTGATTAAATTTAATACGCATTCAAAGATGTTTAATACTCAAAAATTAAGAAACAAAAACAACACCATTTGAAGAAAATTTTCTGTCAGTGCAAGAAAAAAATGTCTACATAATTAATTTCATATATTAATTTGCGGAACCATATTATATCCCTACATATTTCTTGCTCATCCAAATAATGGGGTTTATATTAAATTCCAGTAAAACATCAGATTGTTATTAGTTTTGTTCAATCTATAGGTAAAGGCCTTTTTTTTGAGGACCTGACTGCTTTTTATTACATAGGTAAAAGCGTTAGTACATTCACCGATTAAAGTAAATTGTATCAAGAGTTCTTAATATAACTAAATGTTGCAAGTGAAATTATTTGAAATAATAGGTTATTTTTTTTTTTTTAGAGTTACAGTGTCTATTTTAATTTTAATCGCGTGTACAAGCAAATGCAGAATTTGAGCGCGGGGTCCTCTCTACAGCCCTCTAGCAGACAACCCGCGAACTAAGAGCCCAGCTTCCAGTACCTGCCGCCAGGTCGATACATCTCGCATCAGTTCGAGATATATCGCACTGCAGAGGAGAGAAGACGGGCGGACCTTCTCTAAAAAAAAAGCACCCCACCAGAGGGAGGGCTATTTGCGGCGTCTGAGCCAACGACGCAGTGCGTCGCTTCGCGCGATATTAGAACGACGCGGGGTGAGACCATGTCGGAAAAGCAGGGGCAAGAGGGCGACGCCGTGGTCGAGACGACGCCTGAACAGATCCTAGCCGCCGGGGGGGTGTCTAAACGGCGCCGTGGGGGGGCAAGCGCTGACAGGAAGAGACGGAGCCCTTCAGGTACTCGAAGAAGGGTCCTAACCCCGGAACCTAAACACCAAGAGGTCGACGATGAAGTATCCGAAGGAGAGAAGGGTAAAAAAGTGAGGAAAAGCACCAAAGAAAAGGGTGCAACCAAACATCGGAGTTTGTCCTCGCCGGGTGAAAGAAGAGACAAGCTACCTTCCTCCTCGAGTACAGCGTCGACAAAAGAAAAAGACGTGGAGGACGCCCAAAAGAGTGAGAGTAGCAACATAATAAGGGAGATAAAAGAGAGTTTAAAACTTCTTCAGACAGAGAAGAGTGAAAGCGGAGGAGGAAAAGAAAGAATCGCCGGAGAAAGAAGTGAAAGACACCAAAGATGAGCCTAAGATCAAGGAGAACGAAGCAAAAAACGGTTCGGCCGTCGAGAAAATTCCAGAGAAAATTAAAGACCCGGTGATAGAAGAAGACAAAGAGGTGAAAGAGACTAAGAAAGTATCCGAAACGTGGTTGAGACCGTTACTGAGAGACGCCCGCATGATCTGGAGGCAGGTGAAGAGTGAACACGAGGCTGACTACCGGAAACTGCAGCTGCTGAGGAACCGCTGCTTCTCCCATCTGTTGATCCTCTTCATCTACTGCGGTGTGGGGGGACTCGTCTTCAGATTCACAGAAGGGGCCTTCGAGTCGTTCTACAAGTGCGGCGTCAAGAGGGTGAAACGGGGCTTGATCGACGACCTGTGGCAAGGGAATCATTACATGCCTGAGGAGGAGTGGAGGTCCCAGGCCCGGAGGAAGTTGATGGAATTTGAGAACCAGTTGCACACCGCGCATGAGGCTGGGGTCCATAGTTACAGCGGTCAGAGGTCGTGGAGTTTCCTCAACGCCATGGTCTACTGCCTCACCGTGGTCACCACGATCGGTAAGGATGGCTGGATCAAGGACGAGGAGACGGTCAGTTGAGATACGGCCATTTTTGTAGGGCGGTAACAAACACTTTGCAAGCACAGTAACTTATATAGTTTATAACCCCACACCTTACAAATGATCTTAACCTAAGGCACCAAACCCTAAACCAAACACCCAACCCTTCCTTCGGGAATCCAGTATCCAAGTTAAAGGAAAGATAAACATAAACACTGATCCAATAGTCCTGGGTTCGATTCCAGTGTGATTTCTTAAAATAAATACTAAACGATTTTTTGAAATTATATGAGGTTGACCCAATTCCCTTTAGATAGGCAGAGGCTTATTTAACATCTTAGCCACGGTTTGAAGTTAAAACAATCCTAGAATTAAAGTATCTCATTAAAAAAATAGTTTTGAGTCGATTTAGTTGGCCGTTGCTACACACTTTCTTGAACGTATTTAAAATTGTAGGTATATTTTTACACGTACCAAGTTTTTTAGTCAATACTCTCTCCCTTTTAGATGTACAAAAAGTAGAATTTTTTTTTTTTAAAAACATAAAATCTTTTCATAGATAAAAATAAGATTTATTTGCAAGTTTGCCCCAACTCGCCTGGTACCATAATGCTTTGCCAAAAGTGATCAATACTCGTATATTTAAATGCAACGTTTTGGGATCAAAACTAAACAGCGCCATAAGTTCCGTATTTTACAATCCCCTAAATATTTATGATTTTTTTTTACTAAGTAAATTTAATATTCAAATAAAAGTACCAAGGTAGACGCAAAATAAACCCAGTTTTTCATAAAGTGACGATTGTCATATGTTATATTGACATTTGACGTTTCAATGTCAGTCACATGTGTGATCGTATATATTTATACCTCCTTGTAGAGAATATAGTGAATTGCGAACATTCAACTTGATTCATGGATGTATAAAAATTTAGGTATACTAGAATTCTGATAAAAAAACATAGTTTTTTTTAAAATGCTAACGTTTTTCTCTCTGTCAACGTTGATAACATTTTTATTTAATATAAGTATTATTTTATGGTGTATGACATTATCTATGAAAAATGACAGTTGCAGATCACTTGGCTTGACGTAATGAATGAATGTGTAAAATATTTTTTAAACTTTTTAGAACAAAATAGTTGTTCTCGCTGTGGACTTATAGTTGTAGCTATAAACTCGCTTTGCTAGTCGGGGGCTCCCTCCCCAAACCCCCTGTGAGTTTTCTTTGCAAGTGGATGTAAGATAATGTAATTCCAGAGCAGTTTTTTTTTATAGTTCTTACCGTTTAGCCACAAGAAACCTCCAAAGAAAGGTCTGCATCGACTTTAAAGTTGCTCCGCTATTTAGAATATTTTTCGGGGGTTAAAAATTATAATTTTTAACTTTTTGGAATTTTTTTCGTCGGTTAAGAGCTATAAGCTAGAAGTTTGCCAAATTTCAAGTTTCTAGCTCATCTGGAAGTGGGTGAACATTAATGTCAGTGAGTGAGTCAGCCATGTGGGTTTTTAGTATATATAATAATAATAATAATAATAATAATAATAATAATAATAATAATAATAATAATAATAATAATAACAGAAACAGGGGTAGTTATATATGTGTGTGTTTGCATAAATGTGTATACTTGACCAAGCAAAATTATTTTGTTTTTTATTTTTAGAATCGCTCCAATTAAGCCAATGCATCCACTTTACCAAATAAATTAAAATGGTGACTAATCCATCTAAATAATGGAAAAAAATAAAATTTCAAGGGACTGAGATCGAGTGAAAAAAAAATTCAATGTCAGATTCTGATAGGAATAAAAAGTTACTTAATTTTCTAAAATTTATTAAAACCATTTTCATGTAATTATACGTCAAGTCATGTGATTTGAAGCTTTCATTCAAATAAATATTATCAATAAAAATTAAACTATAAGACAATGTCAGATTATGACGCATTGCAGGTTTGAAAGAAGGATCAATACAGTACACTCACACTTTTAGCACTTAAGTGTATCAGAATCCGGCGCATTGCAGTCAGTCAGGAAGGATTAATATCACCTCTCATGCACTTAATGCAGTCACCCTTTCGGTACTTAAGAGTATTAGATTCTGACGCATTGCATAAGAATCAATATAATTCCCTTGCACTTATTACAATCTCACTTTTAGCACTTAAGTGAACAGAGTCTTATGCATTGCAAAAGGATCGATATAATCTCCCCTGCACTTATTACAATCTCACTTTTAGCACTTAAGTGAACCAGAGTCTTATGCATTGCAAAAGGATCGATATAATCTCCCTGCACTTATTACAATCTCACTTTAGCACTTAAGTGAACCAGAGTCTTATGCATTGCAAAAGGATCGAAATAATCTCCCTGCACTTATTAAAATCTCACTTTTAGCACTTAAGTGAACCAGAGTCTTATGCATTGCAAAAGGATCGATAAAATCTCCCTGCACTTATTACAATCTCACTTTAGCACTTAAGTGAACCAGAGTCTTATGCATTGCAAAAGGATCGAATAATCTCCCTGCACTTATTACAATCTCACTTTTAGCACTTAAGTGAACCAGAGTCTTATGCATTGCAAAAGGATCGATATAATCTCCCCTGCACTTATTACAATCTCACTTTTAGCACTTAAGTGAACCAGAGTCTTATGCATTGCAAAAGGATCGATATAATCTCCCTGCACTTATTACAATCTCACTTTTATCATTTAAGTGTCTGACACATTACATAAGGATCGATATGATCTCCCCTGTCCTTAATGCATTCGTCCTTTTAGCCCTTTTAGCCCTTACAATCTTCAAGAAACACACGTATAAATATGGAGACTTATTATTTTTATTAATAGAGTCCTTAGAACGACGCCTCAACTCGGTTGGTAGTGCGCTCACCTGTTAATTTGAAAGTTCTAAGCTCGATTCTCAACAAGGCCAAAAATATATTGGCGTGAAATTTGTTTGGTTAGCGTTTTAAAACGGTAAACTAACGTTCTGGAGTCTTGGTAGTATTTTAACTAGAATAAATTATGTTGAGTCACGTGCAACTCGTAATCGGGTACTAACAAACAAACAATTAATTTAGGTATTTAGGTCTTAAAATTGAATTTAAGGCACTTATCATATGAAAGAGGTTATTAACTTCTGGATTTACAGTTTTAGTGAACTCCGAATCCCTGATACCCTCTTATCTCTTGTATCTGCTCCAGGTGAAGACTAAACCCTCGACCCGAGTAGGATTCGAAGTAACCGCCTCAGTGGCGTAATTAGATAACACGTCAGGGAGATCAATGTTCAAATTTCACTCGGGTGAACTGGGGGTGGTTTTTCCTAAGTGTTTTCCACTCTCCATCCACGCAAACGTGGGTTAACTTTCTCTATATTCAACTTTTCCTATTCCTAGCCCATTAGCGTAGTTAGTACTTAAAGCGTATAGCCCGAACGGGTAGTAAGACATGGTGCTAAAAAAATAATAATAGTGCTAGTTAATAAAGCCAATTTTAATGATAATCATAATAATAAAAAGAAAACTTGTAAGAAAAAGACTCAATTTTTATTGATTTTTAATTTTAATACAAAAAGCGTAAATTAAAAATCTACTCCGATACAGTATACTCTAAAATACTGGGAATATATTAGTGTCACGACTTACAAACAGACTATTTCTAGGCCAGCAGCAGCCAACACTAAACTTTCAATAGGACCAGAAAAGTTAATTTATTGTTTTAGGTTTTTTGTTTGATTTTTATCGCCACGTTTAACAACCTCTTCAGATTATACACATTTATGATATATACTCCAATGGGGTAGTTATGAGGAAGGAAGCATTTTGGAAGTAATATACCCGCATTTGAGTGTAAGGAGAGGAGGAAACCGTTAAGGGAAACCCATCCCCCGACTGAGATTCGAACCCCCACTCTCTCTCTGTCATCAGCAGGCCAGTCTAACACGATAATGACGCCTTAGACCAATCCGTCATTGAAGCGAGTTACTTTGGGTTTCCACCAGGTGTCAAACCAGGGTCCTCTCTAGTCGACCACTCAGCCGCAGGGTAGGGCCCATCCCTTGCAATGTGTGAGCCAGACAGTCACCAAGTCGTGCATCCATGCGGCGGTAAATTAGAGACTCATATGTTGGCAGACGTGTTTTGGGGTGGTTAAATATAGCCTGGCTAGGTTCTGTACCCCTGCGCACGCGCGACACACACAATGTCTGGTGAATCACGGAGAAGACACCTGTGTCATCACAGATATGTTCATTCCTAAAAACATTATTTATAACCAAGGCCCTCATTTTGTAGGATTAAGGGATAACATGATGTGTCACTTTAACTTTAGCAGGGCTTAAGCATAATATGTCATGTAACTTTAACGGGATTTATGAGTTTCAATGAAAGACTTACTGAATTCTCACTTGGGCCCCAAGTTCTAAAATAAAGGGACAATACATATTGTGTTGTTTTTTTTGTATTTATGAAACTTAAAAACTCGCCGTAAAGAACATAACAAATTGTAACAGATCTCTCCAACCCAAGGTGCTTTTTTTAAAAATGACAATGAAGGTACTCTTAGCCGAATCCTTTCTAAGAAGAGAAATCGTCCAAGATGACGTGATGAGGGTAGCAAGAAACCCTCGTGGCAGTCACAGTAAAACAAAAACAACTCACAATAACACAGCGGATAGAGTGGACGTGTGTTAAACACTCGTAACACCAGCAAACAACGTTGATATCACCACGCAAAAATATGTTTATACTGGAGCGATGTTTTATTTATATTGGATGAAACATTTGTTTGAAAACTGTAAAAACACCGCCCTTTCCTCGCCACCCATTCCATCCCTATCTTGACGACGCTTGTGACGTAGGTCTATTGTTGTTTCAGGTTACGGACACATCGCCCCTTCTACGACGACGGGACGAGCCATCACCATCGTGTACGCCATCTTCGGCATCCCCATGTTCCTCATACTGCTCGCGGACTTCGGTAAACTCTTCACCAGAGGCATCAAGTTCCTCTGGGCCTTTGTTCGTCGTGTATACTACACCGGCAGCTGCAAGAAGGTCCGGCGCACAGGTCCTGTGCAGGTCAGTGTACGGTGGTATGAAGATAACATGACGTTGGTAGTTGCAAGAAGGTCCTGTGCAGTCAGTGTATGGTAGTATGAAGATAACATGACAATGGTAGTTGCAAGAAGGTCCTGTGCAGGTCATGTTGGTATATGAAATAACATGACAGGGTAGTTGCAGAAGTCCTGTGCAGGTCAGTGTAGATAGTATGAAGATAACATGACATTGGTAGTTGCAAGAAGGTCCTGTGCAGGTCATTGTACGGTAATATGAAGATGACGTGACACTGATAGCTACACACAGGTCCTGGGTAGGTCACTGTACGGTGGTATGAAGATGACATGACACCTGCAGCTGCAAAAAGGTCCTGTGCATGTCAGTATAAATCAACTGCAAGAAGGTTAATTGTATCGTGCGAGTAAGTTTATGGTAGTACTAAGATGGCATGGCATTAGGATCATGCAAGTAAATCTATCATATGAATAAAATGGCATGACACTGGTTCCATGCAGGTCAGTGTATGGTAATAATAAAGTGACATGACACTGATATAGGTAAGAAGGATACAGGTGATACAGGTCAGCAGCCTATAGGCCTATATTCACAAGATGACGTGGCCAAACTTTACTTTTCCAAGCGGTGTAATGTTAACAGGAAGTGATGAAAGGTGTGCAACTGGTGTACGACTTCGCAACATTCCGCCGTCCGAGTCAGCTCAACATGGCGGAAGCAGCTCAAGGTCACCCTCAAGGTCTCAGCGAGGAAGATCAGGAGGCCCAAGTCCCGCTCCAGCCAGCAGCCCAGCAGCCCTTCCCTCAGCCCACCACCCCTCACCTGTCGATGGACGGGCATGAACCCGGGACCCCAGCGCTGAGTAACTTCGAGATAGACGACGAGTTCAACCTCCCGATCTCGGTTGCCATCTTCATCCTGCTCGCCTACATCTTTGTCGGCGCCACCATCTATTGGCTGTGGGAGAACTGGGGGTTCTTTGAGTCGTTCTACTTCGTGTTTATATCCATGTCCACTATTGGCTTCGGGGACTTCGTGCCACAGGTAATTAATTAATGTCCCTCAAGTCCTCACGCTCAGTTTGAATTATATCCCATGTGTGTTCTCCCTTCTCTGTGGAAAAACAACAACACGTGTTTCAAGTCTTGAAGAGGTGTTCGTGGGGTTGTTACCGGGGCTAGCTCCGTTTGACGGTAATGTACTGATATAATCGTGCCTATCGCATTTCACTATGTCTTTGCTTTCCGCGTCTTGGAGACATAACACAACCTTATTTAACACCCTCCCTGTTAAATGTAAAACCACTCACTAAAAGCTCCTTCCAAACAAAACTATAAAAACCATGCTAAACTAACTCAAACACCGTTAAGGTGGGGTTGTAGGAAACGCGAGAAATAGCCAGTGTCCTTGCAGTTTTTCTATTAAAACTTTTTTGACACAAAAAAAATGCAAATTTTGTCCAGTGGAAGCATAGTGTTTAGTTTTCTTCACACGGTGATATCTACAGTTATGAATATTTGTCAAGGTTGTCCTGGAATTGAATGACCATATTCTCTCTTCATTTAAAAAGTTCACCATCTAATTCCGCTATGCTCATCTATACTAATATTATAAAGAGGAAAGATTTGATTTTTTGTTTTTTTGTTTGTAATGGATAAACTCAAAAACTAATGAATCGATTTTAAAAATTCTTTCACCAATATAAAGCTACATTATCAGCGAGTAACATAAATTAAATTTTGAAAATAAAATATAGGCTATTTAATTTATTCCTCATAAAAATGTCGATAGTATATTATATAGTCGTAGGAAAAAAAAAGTTGTTGAAGGTAAAGTGAGGTTGGTGAAGGGGGCGGGGGGTAGGGGTGAGGATAGAGGAATGAGATGAAAATAGGAGGGAGGATAAAAAGAGGGAGGGGGCTATACAGTGATGGTAGGACTGTATTTTTTTTTAAATAAGTAAAAAAGTTTTGTTTTTATATCGACATGATGGATGATTTGAAGCTTTGTTTCACAGATTCTTTACAATATTTTTTTACGGGGAAGGGGGCTAGTAAGACATATTCAACAACTGTTGATATCACAGCGTGAAGAACATTAGAAATGTTTCTACTGGAGAAATATTTTATTTATTTGGGCTAAAAAAAAATATGTTTTACTAAGAAAAACTGCAAAAAACATTTTCATTCCCTCGTGCTCTTTTCAATACCACCTTAAAGTGAAAGTGTATGCAATTAGGGAGATTGCATACTATGTGCTAGTTAGTACATTCTTGTCAAGTCTGATGTGTCCTAGCAATAACCCACGAGTCGCCATTGCTTTATATTTATATTCAATATCTTGTTTATCATAGTGTGGTGCTTTTAAGATTAAGAAATCCAACGTACAGAATATTATGGTTAATTAAGCAGCCATATTCTGTATGGGTGTGTTTAGTTTTGAACCAAACTTAAAACTGAATGTAAGTGCCCCTTAAGTGCTTATTGGTAGATAAAGAGGGAGGATATACAATATAATTGTATGTCAGTGTGTAACTTGAGGTTTCCTCATTTTTTCATGCGTCTTCTGTCAACTGACAGTCTGGGAATGTAAGTAGTATTCTTTTTGTTGGCTCCACTGCTGCTTTTCAGAGGTTTATATTGCTCGCACAGTGTGACCAACGCAACCACACAATGATCATGCTAACAGCACTCAAGCTTATTCTTTTCTTTTTTTTTCGTATTCTAGAAAAAAAAAAAATCAACGATTTTCTGAAAAAGATGTGTTTGAAACATTTTATCTATCATTTGTACTATCTCTTCTTTTTTTATATGAATGAAATCTTTAAATAGCCAGTAAGATTGTTCAGAACATGGATTGCGCGAAAGCTTCATCTGCAGACTCCGTAATCCGTAAGTCCGTGGTCCGTAAGAAATCGATACCCCAGTTTCAGATTGCTCTTTCTACGGAATCATGATCCATATTCTTACCGTAGTCCGTACTCAGTAGAAGTTGATCAACTGTAATTTTCTAAGGACTAGTTTGTACGGCAGTTACCTACGTAAATAAATGTGTGCGTATCAAAACAAAAGCAACAATGACAGCGAAAGGTTCCATAATAAATTGTAAGCTTGGTAGTTAAAATCGTGTTATAAAATTAATATATTTAGATATTATTATTGCACTTAACCTACATTTAAAGTTTATCCAGGACGTTCTCTCATAAATGTGGTTTAAGTTTATTGTATTGATTAACTGACTGCTTGATGGTTGGTTGCTCTTTGTGCATACGATTTTCTTTCAAAGAGTCTTATTGTACGAAGTCTCCGACTATCTCATTGGTACCATTGGTCACGTGATTGACAGTTGACAGTGTGAATGCAAATAGAATTTCCACGGACCACGGACCACGGATTATGGACTATGGACTATGGACTATGGACTACAGAATCCATACAAGAGCCTTTACATATGACATTGTATTGTTTTATTAGCTTTCTTATACTATTAGAATTAATAAGCATCACAAATATGATCGCTAAAGTATTTATCTAAATAATCTTATATACAAGCCATTTGTTTCATACATGTATAGAACCTCATTTAAACATGTTTGTATACAAGATTAATCAAATGGATGCATGCAGTTGAATATATTTTGTAATGATTATGCTAAGGGAGACTCAAAATATACAACAGCATGGTTTAAAATTGATAATTTGATCTCCGGTACGTTAAAACTAGTATTTGCATTCAAGTTATAGCATGTTTGACCAATAAGTACCTGAACTTGGATCCAAGCCATAGACGGAGTATCTTTATATTTTCTACCAGAATCCTACACAATCCTAAGCCCTAGTTTTAATCAAAATACGTTTGAAAATATTTTATACAAGTATTTGCTGTGATATTCTTATTTAAGTGGCTAACTTCGGTAAATAAAATATATTTATCAACTTTGAATCAATTATGCAACCGACAGCTTACATCACAAAAACCACAATTCACTGCGTGTATAGCTACACATACATTTATAATTCATCCCACATATCACAATCACTCATATGTGGTCTTATAGAAACCAAATAGCACCCATGTATGATTGTTCATTCATTCAAACTCACACTGTAGATATAACATTCAATATTGATGCATAGTTTATTTTTTATTTTAGCTTTGTATTTTGGTGCCAAAACAAGTCCAAGCCATTGTGATGAAACAAACGAAATAAAAAAAAAATTGATTTTATCAGTTTATAAATATTTTTAGAACTTGATAATTTGTAAGTATTATATTGAAAGATCATATTCTTCAAATAAACTTCTAAAATGTAGTTCTACAAGACCATAGTTTGCCAAATATACCCACAAAGGAGACATGTTCTTATAAATTGTTTCGGTGCTTGTTATGTACTTTGTGCACACCTGAAGTGGGTAACATATGTTAACGTACACTTTGAATACTTGGGTAAGATCAGTCAAGTCCCAGCAGTTATTGTGGCTCTGATAGAGAATAATGTACTCAGTAGGTTTGAGCTTGATGGTGCAAATATTAATTGTATTATTTAAGCCTGTGATTGCGGTAAGATCAGTGGGAAGACATAAACTCAGATGGGAGGATAACATTAAAATAGACATGAAAGAGAGAGTGTAATGAGGTGGACTGGATAGAACTAGCTCAAGATAGAGATAGAGTGTAATAAGGTGGAATGGATAGAACTAGCACAAGGTAGGGATAGGGTGTAATGAGGTGGACTGGATAGAACTATCTCAAGATAAGGATAGGGTGTAATGAGGTGGAATGGATAGAACTAGCTCAAGATAGAGATAGAGTGTAATAAGGTGGAGTGGATAGAACTAGCTCAAGATAGAGATAGAGTGTAATAAGGTGGAATGGATAGAACTAGCTCAATATAGGAATAGAGTGTAATGAGGGTGACTGGATAGAACTAGCTCAATATAGGAATAGAGTGTAATGAATGTGACTGGATAGAACTAGCTCAATATAGGAATAGAGTATAATGAATGTGACTGGATAGAACTAGCTCAATATAGGAATAGAGTGTAATTAGTGTGACTGGATAGAACTAGCTCAATATAGGAATAGAGTGTAATAAATTGGACTGGATAATACTAGCTCAATATAGGAATAGAGTGTAATGAGTTGGACTGGATAGAACTAGCTCAATATAGGAATAGAGTGTAATGAGGGTGACTGGATAGAACTAGCTCAATATAGGAATAGAGTGTAATGAATGTGACTGGATAGAACTAGCTCAATATAGGAATAGAGTGTAATGAGGGTGACTGGATAGAACTAGCTCAATATAGGAATAGAGTGTAATGAGGGTGACTGGATAGAACTAGCTCAATATAGGAATAGAGTGTAATGAGTGTGACTGGATAGAACTAGCTCAATATAGGAATAGAGTGTAATAAATGTGACTGGATAGAACTAGCTCAATATAGGAATAGAGTGTAATGAATGTGACTGGATAGAACTAGCTCAATATAGGAATAGAGTGTAATAAATTGGACTGGATAGAACTAGCTCAATATAGGAATAGAGTGTAATGAGTGTGACTGGATAGAACTAGCTCAATATAGGAATAGAGTGTAATGAATGTGACTGGATAGAACTAGCTCAATATAGGAATAGAGTGTAATGAGGGTGACTGGATAGAACTAGCTCAATATAGGAATAGAGTGTAATGAATGTGACTGGATAGAACTAGCTCAATATAGGAATAGAGTGTAATGAATGTGACTGGATAGAACTAGCTCAATATAGGAATAGAGTGTAATGAGTGTGACTGGATAGAACTAGCTCAATATAGGAATAGAGTGTAATAAATTGGACTGGATAGAACTAGCTCAATATAGGAATAGAGTGTAATGAGTGTGACTGGATAGAACTAGCTCAATATAGGAATAGAGTGTAATGAGGGTGACTGGATAGAACTAGCTCAATATAGGAATAGAGTGTAATGAGTGTGACTGGATAGAACTAGCTCAATATAGGAATAGAGTGTAATGAGTGTGACTGGATAGAACTAGCTCAATATAGTGTTAAGTCACGTAATTTTGTAAGTGCGGTGATGAACTTAGTTCCTAGTTCCACTCAGTATATAAATGATTGCAATACTTATGTAACTGTACTGTTTACAGCATCCCATGTACATGATGGCTTCAATAGTGTACCTGGTCTTCGGGCTGGCCCTCACTTCCATGTGCATCAACGTCGTGCAGGTACTGTAATGACGTCATACTCTAACCACTGTCGTGCAGGTACTGTAATTACGTCATACTCTAACCACTGTCGTGCAGGTACTTTAATTACGTCATACTCTAACCACTGTCGTGCAGGTACTTTAATTACGTCATACTCTAACCACTGTCGTGCAGGTACTGTAATTACGTCATACTCTAACCACTGTCGTGCAGGTACTGTAATTACGTCATACTCTAACCACTGTCGTGCAGGTACTTTAATTACGTCATACTCTAACCACTGTCATGTAGGTACTGTAATTACGTCATACTCTAACCACTGTCATGTAGGTACTGTAATTACGTCATACTCTAACCACTGTCGTGCAGGTACTGTAATTACGTCATACTCTAACCACTGTCCGGGGGGGTGAGAAGGAGTTGGGGCTAAGGTTCATATTGGTACAGTTTTTATAACAAAAAACATTTTGGCCAAAATAAATCTAATATTGCTTTCTTAGGTCATTGGGTTTGATTTTCTACACATGGTAATATCAGAAAGTTCTTTAATATCTGTCATAGACATCGCGGAAACCTTTTAAATAAAGATAGAAACCCTTGTTCAAATTCTTTGATGCCAAAGACAAATATTAAGGAACTTTTTGATACCGCCATGTGTAGAAAATCCCACTAAACGTAGGCCTAACTAACGGAGCAATATTAGATTTATTTTGGCAAAAAAAAAATATTTTTTATAATAAAAAACTTAAAAATACATATTTTAACTCGCTTTCCATTTTATACCACCTAAAGAAATGTTAAATTTTGTTGGTATTTAATTTTGCTTCGTGTTTTATAATAGAGTAGATATAAAAGGTATAATCGAAGGAAAATGTACCCACATTTGGGTGGAAGTAGTGTATGAATCAAATCGGAGAGAAAAGGAAGATATATTCAGTACATCTAACCAGAGGTCGAACCCTATTTTCTCCGTTAACCGAAAACAATCATGGAAAGGGAGTTTTTTATTTTCTGACTAATGGTTATAACACGTCGAACCTGGTTAACTTTTACTCCCTCCTCCCCTCTTCCCTCCTAGCCTTACGTTTGTACCTTATATTCTAAGTAAACACTGATTTGTGTATAAATGCACAGCTAAACGGCCTTTTATCCTACCAAAATCGGGATTCTGATAAGACAAAATGCCTTTAATCTGTCCATTCCTTCAAAAAGATCAACTGAAAGACCATTTATCTTTCCAAAAATATTTTTTCTGATACAAGAAAAGGCCTTTAAGATGTCTATTCTTCATCATCTAACAGGCCATTTATCCTTCCAAAAATACGTTTTCTGATACAAGAAAAGTCCTTTAAGATGTATATTCGTACGTACATCATCTAAAAGGCCATTTATCCTAAAAAAATCATGATTATGTTGTTTGGAAAAGAGGTATTTGAAACGTTCATTCCTACAAAAATCGGTGTTTCTCGATGTCAGCTGACCTAAAGGTGATTGTCTGCTTGTAACCCTTGTTTGTTGTTCTCCCAGGAGAAACTTTCAGACAGTTTCCGTCAGGCGAGCGCCAAGATCGGCGCCACCATCGGCCTGCGAGTGTCAGACGAGGACGGCACTATCACGCCCGTGATACAAGGGGAACTCCCGGAGGTGCACGGCCTGGCCGTCAACAGATCCGACAGTTGTAACCTCCAGGTGAACAACCTCAACAACCTGAGTGTAGCCGGACCTCCCAAGTCCCAGTCCACGTGAGCGTTTCCCCGTGAGGTTTAGGGTTGGCAACAGTGGCTCGACCGACGCGTGGGAGAAGAACCACGGGGACAAACATAGTGGCGATAAAAACTTGTCCATCAATCACAAGCTACCAACATAAAGAGTTTCTCACCTAGATAGGAAAATATTTGACTTTTGATTTAAAACTTCTGATTTGATAAATCCGGCGCGCGCGCACAGCTGTGAATTTAAATTAAAAGAGCTCATATTACAACCGAATAACCGGGTTATTTTAAGCACCACGTCCTATTACATGTCCAGGTTATACGCATGTACTAATTAAGCTAATGAATTAGTGAGTAGTATGACTGAATTTTAGAGGAAGTATACCCGCATTTGCGTAGATGGAGATTGGATAACAATTTAGGGAAAACCACCCTTAATTCACCCAACTGGGATTCAAACCTCAGTATCCATGTGACCTCCAGTCTAGTACATCATCAAAGGTACGTCTTAGACCATGCGACCACTGAAGTGGGTAAAATATTATTTAAAAGTATGATTTTCTTATTTTAAATATTAGATACAAAATATGGTGTTGTATATTATCTTCTTTTTATTTATCAAAACTAAACCATATTTTCTCCTGTAGATAATACTTTAGGTAATATAAACATTTCTTTCTCAGTAAAATTTACGGAATCCTAGGAATTGTCAGCCAATTAAGGAATAGGTGCTTTTGTCGAGAGGGATTGCTAGGAAGCCTATTATAATCCACAATCTTTAATTGTTTTTGGTTTCGGATGAGCTTTAAGTGGCGTGTGTGAATTATAATTTTGGGAGCTGTGTGGCCCATGAATGAGAGTGTGGTTTTAAAATAATATATATTTATTCTGTAAGAGTAATGGATGCTGTAGAAAAGTTCGTAAGCCCGTCTTGGTAATCTAAATCCTTACTGTTCATCGGACTAATGTGAGCATCTGAAAATTAATAGAAGACTAGAATGTATTGCTCAAATTAAGTCTTAAATCAAACGTCAATGTAAAAGTAATCAATATTTCGATTAAATATAGAACCTTTAAAATAATGAAGGTCACTCGGGTAGAAATACCAATTAATGTTTGGGTTTGTGTGATACAAAAAGGATTTTGAATTTAAATCTATACTTAATTTATTTAGATTACAGTCAACTCTCGATTCTACGACCCCGGGAATAGCGTCCCTCTCGAAGTAACGAGCCTTTTTTGGAGAACCGTGAAAAATGTGGGAATAAAAGTTGAAATGTTTAAGGAAATCGGCTGTAAAATGTGTTTGTTGCATTCATTTAGGTCGCTGAGTTGCAATTATCTTTATGAGCGCTGTATTACTAGTAACTGGGGTGGGTCAGGTATAAAAATAGACACAACCTCATCAATGCCAGCCAATAGCACTTGACTGTCCACCCCCTCCCACAAGCAAGACAATGTTTCCCCGCGCGCGACTGCCGCTACATCACGCGCCAGGCTTGCTTTTGCCATTGTTATTTCGCTTCTCGATTTGGTTACTATTTTGGTTTGATTTTGTGGATAATTTTTGATGACCCATACTATTGTTTAACATTGTTATTTTGATTTGGTTAAGTTTTTGGTTGGATTTTGCTAACGATTTTTGATGACCCACGATTTGTTGTCTAAAAAATGCAATTTTTTCGTATGAAGGTCAAGGGTGGAACAAAATCTGTTAAAATTCCAATAACGACCCCTTCAAAATAACGACCCTTTTCCAGGGAACCGTGAAAGGTCGTAGAATCGAGAGTTGACTGTATTTAGAGAAATTAACATTTTATTTTTGGGAATTCCACTGTCCTTCACTTTGGAGGGGGTGTAATAGGGGAGAGGGGGAGGAAGAAAGGTTGATATCGTGGGAACATGCATAGAAACGTGTGCTCCCTGATCTGATGATAGTGTGCAGGTTTACTTGTCAAAATAAAAGTGTATTTATTTATTAGAACTCGACTCAAAACTTGTGTGTTCTTTGGTTTTTTTTTAACTAACTTATAGGCTACCAACTACATCGTAAGTAGGCTACATCGATTCTTGTGGAACTTTTAAATATGAGAATTAGAAAGCTATGATAGATAAATGTTTGTGATTTTTTTCTACCATGACGGGGCAGTTTATTGCTTACAAGAAATTGTACGCTTTAACATATTACCTACAAAATGGAGCATATAATTTAACATTAAGTTTTGAATAATATTAAAAAGTAAAGCTGCATAATTTCTTATTGAACACTGTGATTGTTTTATCTTTAAAAATGTGTAGTTTTATGGCCAAATTTGTTATTAGTTTTATTACATTGCATTGGGACGTTTAAGATAAGAATATCTTCAATTAAGTGAATTATACAAATAATATTTTAAACATAGTTGGAAATAACATTTGTTTATTTCAATTGAAACTTAAGACTTGTTTATTGTTTACGTTATGATATCTTCATTCTATAATAATATATAGATTTAACATACTTAAAATAATTATATAGCGTATATTATTTAAATCTAAAATAATTATAATGATGAAAAGGTATATTTACTTGTTTTACTGAGGAATGTATATTAGTGTCACGCCATTATTTATTTATGTCTATTTTAACTATTACATCTAAAATTGATATCAATTTATAGACTCATCTAACGTATGATTATTCCGAGAAAAATTTTATGTTCTTAAAAATTATACAAGGTAGCATGGCCGCATAATAAACTTCAAAAGTTTTTAAACATTTACGCTTATTCCGTTATTGAGATAATTTGCAAAACTGTAAATACTTTCAAATGACTACTTTGTGCCTTTGAAATACATAAAATGTATTGTGGTATTTTAAAAATAATAGTCACGTTTTCATTTGGGAGAAAACCAAATCCAAACGATAAATTATCAATTAAGTACTTGAAAAGCAATTAATATTCTATTTTTTTAATATTAGTATTATATTGAAACGCTCAAACATTTGCATTAAAAAAAATTGTGTCACTATGGTACATTTTTCCTTAAGCGTTTATTCAAATAAATTAAGTTGTGCACTTTTAAATACTGTTTGCATATTTAATAAACTATGATAAATATAAGTGTAAGAAATGGTTAAGGTCAGTATAATATCTAAGGGTTAAGAATAAGCAATTAGTATTGTTTGACGGAATTTATGTATATCTATATCTATATATATTTTTATCTCTGCTGACCATCTATTCGCCAGAATACTGAGCGTGAATCAATAACTCTTAAAAAGATGTTACCCAATTTATTTGGGAATCAAGCTTCAAGCTTTGAATAGTGAGAATCTATAATGTTATGTCATTTATAATGTAATTATACACTATTGTAAAAGTATGCTTAAACGTTAAATATACTCGTCCCATTATTAAATTTAAAAAATAAATCATTAAATTAATTACAGTTATCGACTTTACACGAGTAAATACAATTTATTGACAGCACAATTGCGACCAAGTTTATTAATACTTAAACAACTGAATACATGTAATGATTTCAATGAAAATGGAAGGATTTTATCAAATTAAAATAAAAACTTTTTTTACTTTTAGAATGCATTACATTTGCTATTTTAAATTTTTAAGAAGATATATTTTCTATGTTTTATCTAATAAATTTGAAATGCCATACCTACATTTTCTGGCAGGTACTGTATTTTGTCACGTGTGAAAAAAAAACACAAAGTTCGAATTTACAAAATAATATACTATATATTAGCTTATAAATGCAATTATTTTTCTATAATATAATAAATGTCAAAATATCGCCTTTTTTCTATCAATAACTGAACAATATGTGCAGTAAAATTAACAATTAATATAATTTAAATATTTCTGTTTTGTTGAATTTATGAAAAAAATTGACAAGGCCCTTTAGTGATTAAAAGTTCAAGGTGAGATGGAGAAGGAAATTTCTATTATTTCAC
The DNA here is from genome assembly GCA_039000515.1 of Timema cristinae. Lineage (NCBI taxonomy): Eukaryota > Metazoa > Arthropoda > Insecta > Phasmatodea > Timematidae > Timema > Timema cristinae. Next base: position 72,670,099 of record JBCFYV010000003.1, on the reverse strand, counting down.
AAATTTAATTTATATATTTAAAAAAAGCTGTGATAATATTCCTTGTAATCTCTGTCAATTTACCATTTAAACATGTTAAAATTTAAGCATAGGCTCATTTAAAAGATGAAAAATCACTCTTACCTCCCTTAAAGAGAAGCTCAGAGATGCAGATAGAGTGAACATATTTTTTTTTAATATATATGCATTTCTAGAGCACGTGCAAATATTCCAGACTAATAGCACAAATATCAGCCGTAAATAAAATAAAAATCACTCATCTGATTGTTATTTGTTGCTTTGAAAACGTTAAGGGTTTTCAGCACCAGAGACCGATCATATAGTGAACTCCGAAACAGAAACCTGCGAATAGTTTTCACATCACGTGAAATCTAAGCAATACTGATCCAGCCGGGATACAAACTGTAGCTATCTTCTTGATGTTTGTGCAACTTTTAACAAACGTAACAACACTGTCCACTACAGAAATTAATATTTTTTTAATCACACTGTTTTAATATTAGTTTTAGAGGCGGCTTGTGTGTTGTTGTTTTTTACCAGAGTGGGTAAAACTTGACAGGAATGTTCTAGTGAATTTGTTCCCTCCCATTTGTCCGACCACACGCACAGTAATGTGTATTTACCCATCCATTTACTACCCATTTGTCCGACCACACGCACAGTAATGTGATGAACTAATGTGTATTTACCCATTTCAAGGGGTGGGCTTAATATTGAATGGGAGGAAACAAATTTATTAGTATATTCTTGTCAAGCCTATCTTGCATTGGTACAACCCACGGACCTGGCTAGTTACTATCATGTTAGATTTTTAGACAAATTTTAGAATTCTTGGAGTAAAAAATAAAATAAATTGAATTGCTATATTTTAATTATTTTAATTAATTTAATCAAGATTATTTTAATACTCATCGTTTCAGAAATATACAATGTATATTAGGAATATTATTACTATATTTAGTGTTATTTTTAGTTTATTATTAGAAATATATTAAATTACTCTTACGACATTTCCAATAGATCCATTTAGATCCGAAGAGTTTGTTCATTTGTCTATTTTAAAAAAGATTTGTATGAACATAACTATGATAAAATATGTTAATATGTTTGTCAGTGAAATTCATGTGCTAACTTACAAAGCCAAGCAAACAAAAATTAATACTATTATTATTAGTATTGTGTGTTCTGTCTTACGACAAGGCCAATTCCTTCAATGAAATCGACCACTAATGCATCCTGTCCTCTGCCTCCTCCTTCAGCTACCAGAATTGTCTTCTCTCCTTCAACTCATCCAATATTTGACTCCTCCTCTTCCTAAGTCCCCCTTTCCCTCAACCTTTCCTTCTATGACGTCGTGCAGAAGACGTTTCCTCCTAAGGATGTGTCCAATCCAGTTTGCTTTGTACATATGAATCACATCTAAAATGGTTCTCTTCTGACCTACTTTTCTTAGGACATAATTTGTCACCCTGTCTGTCCACCTGTTATTCTCAAGTCTTCTCACGCACCACATTTCAAAGATATCCAAGTAATTATTTTCCATTTTCCTGAGAGTCCAAGTTTAAGCTCCATACAGCGCGATGCTCCAACTGTAGCAATTCATCCATTTCTTACTCAATTTGTGGTCAGCAGTAACCTCTTCTTGTTGAAAGCTTCCTTAGCCATGGCTTTCCTCGACCTGATTTCCTTGATGCAGTAGGTAGGTATCCTTTATCAGCATCCTTCACAGGTACTTTTACTGTTCTATGTTATGAAACTCTTGGTTTCCAATTTTTATTCTCATCGGCTCTCCATTTTTTTTTAAAATCATCATCACTTTTGACTTCTCAATTTTCATCTCCACACTATATATTCTCTACCAGCCAGTCTATCATTTCCTGCAATTTTTATTTAATTTTTACCAGAACTGCTATAACATACGTATTTTATTGTGTTGATGACGCGTCATTCTATCCTTAAATATCCACGTCCCTCCATTGTTTCCCTCGCGAATCACCCTCCATACAAGTTGAACATACTCGGTGACAAACGACATCACTGACTCTTCTTATCTCTACGTTCTTGGTATCTCCGTCATTCAGCCTTCCCTTCACTCATTGTCACAGGTTTGAAATCAGCCTTCTCTCCCTCCAGTTGAAGTCAATCATATTTAGTATTTCCATCAGATTCTTCCACTTCACTCTACCTAACGTCTTTTACCAGTCGATGAGCCTCAATGTAAACTTATTCCTTGACTTCCAGCACACTCTGAAATTATTCTAAGCATCCCAAGGGCCTTTCTTGTTCCTTTTTAAGAATCCAAATTGGTCGTCTCCCATAACACACTATTTTATTTTCCAGTCGCCAGCTGAGTATTCAATTAAATCCTTTACAACGTTGAAATAACTTGTGCTTTTTGTGGGTTTATGTCAATATTGTAAGCAAACTGAAAGAGAAACAATACTGATATTTTGTAAGGCTTGAACTTTGATTAGCCGTTCTATATTTCCTCGCTACGCTCTACATCCTCTTTATATGTAGAATTAAGACCGGTGATAGTCATTTGTACAGGCTACATGTAATTGCTTCACATGGTTTCGTGCGTTTAATAAAACATTCACCACTTTTTATATGTTTATTTATTATTCCCTTTCCTTCCAGGTACCAAAAGAAAAAATGATCCATGTTTAAAATAGACGATTAATATTATGAAGGAAATTTCATTCCAACTTCCAAATTGATGTCTGAGAGTCAGTGAAAGGTTACGTCTAGCTTTAAGCCAGAGATAAAGTAGAAATTTAATGAAATTAAATCTCTTAGTAGCAGACATCTTCGGGGATAAAAACAATGTGCCGTTATAAATAACTGCCCGCTATTTGGTAAAATATCGTGGTCTGCGTTTTTTAAAAACAATGAACAGTATACGTAAACATTTATACTGTGGTTATTATCTACAACAAGTACTGCACAGTATTTTAAGCAGGAATGAATATATATCGACGTATCTTATGGTACAGATTACATAATACAAAGAACCATGAGTTAATAACATGAAATGTCAATATTAACCCTTCTTTTTTGTATATTTTCACACAAGCACAGACTATACTGATAGGACAACCCTAACCAACCCACCCTGTTAGCTCCCAGAAAGGGTAGGTACCATTATGTATATAGTACCCAAACCAAAGGCTAGAGCCTCAATAGTTCCATCGTTAGCTGTAAAGCCTGGGTCGCACTGAAGAGGTGTACTAGGGAATTAAGGAGTGAGGTAGTTTATTAGCTGCTGTTTTGTTCACTGAACCAAAAGATTCTATTGCACATCAGTCTGCCAAGCCACCAACTGACCCTACAAGGGAAATGAGGAGTGAGGTAGTTTCATCATTGAAGGAGAAGGTATTATTGCACATCAGTCCACCGAGCCACAAACTGACCCTACTAGGGAAATGAGGAGTGAGGTAGTTTCCTCACTGAGCCAGAAGGTACTATTGCACATCAGTCCACCAAGCCAGCAACTGACCCTACTAGGGAAATGAGGAGTGAGGTAGTTTCCTCACTGAGCCAGAAGGTACTATTGCACATCAGTCTGCCAAGCCACCAACTGAACCTACAAGGGAAATGAGGAGTGAGGTAGTTTCCTCATTGAATCAGAAGGTACTATTGCACATCAGTTCACCAAGCCACCAACTGAACCCTACTAGGGAAATGAGTGAGGTAGTTTCCTCATTGAACCAGAAGGTATTATTGCACATCAGTCCAACAAGCCACCAACTGACCCTACTAGGGAAATGAGGAGTGAGGTAGTTTCATCACTGAGCCAGAAGGTAATATTGCACATCAGTCCACCAAGCCACAAACTGACCATACTAGAGAAATGAGGAGTGAGGTAGTTTCCTCACTGAGCCAGAAGGTACTATTGCACATCAGTCCACCAAGCCAGCAACTGACCCTACTAGGGAAATGACGAGTGAGGTAGTTTCCTCACTGAGCCAGAAGGTACTATTGCACATCAGTCCACCAAGCCACCAACTGACCCTACTAGGGAAATGAGGAGTGAGGTAGTTTCCTCACTGAGCCAGAAGGTACTATTGCACATCAGTCCACCAAGCCAGCAACTGACCCTACTAGGGAAATGACGAGTGAGGTAGTTTCCTCATTGAATCAGAAGGTACTATTGCACATCAGTCTGCCAAGCCACCAACTGACTCTACTAGGGAAATGAGGAGTGAGGTAGTTTCCTCATTGAACCACAAGGTACTATTGCACATCAGTCTGCCAAGCCACCAACTGACTCTACTAGGGAAATGAGGAGTGAGGTAGTTTCCTCATTGAACCAGAAGGTACTATTGCACATCAGTCCACCAAGCCTCCAACTGACCCTACTGGGGAAATGAGGAGTGAGGTAGTTTCCTCATTGAGCCAAAGTTACCATTGCACATCAGTCCACCAAGCCACAAACTGACCATACTAGAGAAATGACGAGTGAGGTAGTTTCCTCACTGAGCCAGAAGGTACTATTGCACATCAGTCCCCCAAGCCACCAACTGACCTACTAGGGAAATGAGGAGTGAGGTAGTTTCCTCGCTGAACCAGAAGGTACTATTCACATCAGTCCACCAAGCCACTAAATGACCCTACTAGGGAAATGAGGAGTGAGGTAGTTTCCTCACTGAGCCAGAAGGTAATATTTGACATCAGTCCACCAAGCCACCAACTGACCCTACTAGGGAAATGAGGAATGAGGTAGTTTCCTCATTGAGCCTGAAGGTATTATTGCACATCAGTCTGCCAAGCCACCCACTGACCCTAATAGGGGAATGAGGAGTGAGGTAGTTTCCTCATTGAACCAGAAGGTACTATTGCACATCAGTCTGCCAAGCCACAAAATGACATCGCTAGGGAAATGAGGAGTGAGGTAGTTTCCTCATTGAACCACAAGGTAATATTGCACATCAGTCTGCAAGCCACCAAATGACATCGCTAGGGAAATGAGGAGTGAGGTAGTTTCCTCATTGAACCACAAGGTAATATTGCACATCAGTCTGCCAAGCCACCAACTGACACTACTAGGGAAATGAGGAGTGAGGTAGTTTCCTCACTGAGCCAGAAGGTACTATTGCACATCAGTCCACCAAGCCACCAATTGACACTCTAAGGAAAATGAAGATGAGGTAGTTTCCTCATTGAACCAGAAGGTGCACATCAGTCCACCAAGCCACCAATGACATCGCTAGGGAAATGAGGAGTGAGGTAGTTTCCTCATTGTGCCAGAAGGTAATATTGCACATCTGTCCACCAAGCCACCAACGTACCCTACTAGGAAATGAGGAGTGAGGTAATTTACCTCATTGAACCAAAAGGTATATTGCACATCTGTCCACCAAGCCACAACTGACCTACTAGGAGAAATGAGGAGTGAGGTAGTTTCCTCACTGAGCCAGAAGGTACTATTGCACATCAGTCCACCAAGCCACAACTGACCCTACTAGGGAAATGACGAGTGAGGTAGTTTCCTCATTGAGCCAGAAGGTACTATTGCACATCAGTCCACCAAGCCACCAACTGACCCTACTAGGAAATGAGGAGTGAGGTAGTTTCCTCACTGAGCCAGAAGGTACTATTGCACATCAGTCATCAAGCCACAACTGACCCTACTAGGGAAATGAGAGTGAGGTAGTTTCCTCATTGACCAGAAGGTACTATTGCACATCAGTCTGCCAAGCCACCAACTGACTCTACTAGGGAAATAGAGGAGTGAGGTAGTTTCCTCATTGAACCACAAGGTACTATTGCACATCAGTCTCAAGCCACCAACTGACCTACTAGGGAAATGAGGAGTGAGGTAGTTTCCTCATTGAACCAGAAGGTACTATTGCACATCAGTCCACAAGCCACCAACTGACCCTACTAGGGAAATGAGGAGTGAGGTAGTTTCCTCATTGAGCCAAAAGTTACATTGCACATCAGTCCACCAAGCCACCAACTGACCATACTAGAGGAAATGAGAGTGAGGTAGTTTCCTCACTGAGCCAGAAGGTACTATTGCACATCAGTCCACCAAGCCACCAACTGACCCTACTAGGGAAATGAGGAGTGAGGTAGTTTCCTCCTGACCAGAAGGTACTATTGCACATCAGTCCACCAAGCCACAAATGACCCTACTAGGGAAATGAGGAGTGAGGTAGTTTCCTCACTGAGCCAGAAGGTAACTATTGCACATCAGTCCACAAGCCACCAACTGACCCTACTAGGGAAATGAGGATGAGGTAGTTTCCTCATTGACCGAAGGTACTATTGCACATCAGTCTGCCAAGCCACCATGACCCTATAGGGAAATGAGGAGTGAGGTAGTTTCCTCATTGAACCAGAAGGTACTATTGCACATCAGTCTGCCAAGCCAAAAATGACATCGCTAGGGAAATGAGGAGTGAGGTAGTTTCCTCATTGAACAAAGGTAATATTGCACATCAGTCTGCCAAGCCACCAAATGACCCTAGGGAAATGAGGAGTGAGGTAGTTTCCTCACTGACCAAAGGTAATATTGCACATCAGTCTGCCAAGCCACCAACTGACACTACTAGGGAAATGAGGAGTGAGGTAGTTTCCTCACTGAGCCAGAAGGTACTATTGCACATCAGTCTCCAAGCCACCAATTGACTACTCTAGAAAATGAGAGATGAGGTAGTTTCCTCATTGAACCAGAAGTATAGTTGCACATCAGTCGCCAAGCCACCAAATGACATCGCTAGGGAAATGAGGAGTGAGGTAGTTTCCTCATTGAGCCAGAAGGTAATATTGCACATCGTCCACCAAGCCACCAATCGTACCTACTAGGGAAATGAGGAGTGAGGTATTTCCTCATTGAACTAAAGGTAATATTGCACATCGTCCACCAAGCCACCAACTGACCCTACTAGGGAAATGAGGAGTGAGGTAGTTTCCTCACTGAGCAGAAGGTATATTGCACATCAGTCTGCCAAGCCACCAACTGACCTACTAGGGAAATGAGGAGTGAGGTAGTTTCCTCACTGAACCAGAAGGTACTATTGACACACAGTCCACAAGCCACCAACTGACCCTACTAGGGAAATGAGGAGTGAGGTAGTTTCCTCACTGAGCCAGAAGGTACTATTCACATCAGTCGCTCAAGCCACCAACTGACCCTACTAGGGAAATGAGGAGTGAGGTAGTTTCCTCACTGAGCCAGAAGGTACTATTGCACATCAGTCCTCCAAGCCACCAACTGACCCTACTAGGGAAATGAGGAGTGAGGTAGTTTCTCACTGAGTTAGAAGGTAATATTGCACATCAGTCTTCCAAGCCACTAACTGATCCTACTAGGGAAATGAGGAGTGAGGTAGTTTCCTCACTGAACCAGAAGGTACTATTACACACAGTCTGCTAAGCCACCAACTGACCCTACTAGGGAAATGAGGAGTGAGGTCGTTTCCTCACTGAGCCAGAAGGTACTATTACACACTGTCTGCTAAGCCACCAACTGACCCTACTAGGGAAATGAGGAGCGAGGTAGTTTCCTCATTGAGCCAGAAGGTACTATTGCACATCATTCCACCAAGCCACCAACTGACCCTACTAGGGAAATGAGGAGTGAGGTAGTTTCCTCACTGAGCCAGAAGGTACTATTACACATCAAACTGCCAAGCCACCAACTGACCCTTCTAGGGAACTGAGGACTGAGGTAGTTTCCTCATTGAACCAGAAGGTACTATTGCATATCATTCCACCAAGCCACCAACTGAGCCTAAAGGGAAATGAGGAGTGAGGTAGTTTCCTCACTGAGCCAGAAGGTACTATTGCACATCAGTCCACCAAGCCACCAACTGACCCTACTAGGGAAATGAGGAGTGAGGTAGTTTCCTCACTGAGCCAGAAGGTACTATTGCACATCAGTCCACCAAGCCACCAACTGATCCTACTAGGGAAATGAGGAGTGAGGTAGTTTCCTCACTGAGCCAGAAGGTACTATTGCACATCAGTCCACCAAGCCACCAACTGACCCTAAAGGGAAATGAGGAGTGAGGTAGTTTCCTCACTGAGCCAGAAGGTACTATTGCACATCAGTCTGCCAAGCCACCAACTGACCCTACTAGGGAAATGAGGAATGAGGTAGTTTCCTCACTGAGCCAGAAGGTACTATTGCACATCAGTCTGCCAAGCCACCAACTGACCCTAAAGGGAAATGAGGAGTGAGGTAGTTTCCTCACTGAGCCAGAAGGTAATATTGCACATCAGTCTGCCAAGCCACCAACTGACCCTAAAGGGAAATGAGGAGTGAGGTAGTTTCCTCATTGAACCAGAAGGTACTATTGCATATCATTCCACCAAGCCACCAACTGACCCTAAAGGGAAATGAGGAGTGAGGTAGTTTCCTCATTGAACCAGAAGGTACTATTACACATCAGTCTGCCAAGCCACCAACTGACCTTACTAGGGAAATGAGGAGTGAGGTAGTTTCCTCACTGAGCCAGAAGGTACTATTGCACATCAGTCTGCCAAGCCACCAACTGACCCTGATGAGTAGGTAGTTCCCAGTGACAGAGGTACTATTCACTCATCTGCAGCTGCACAGAAGGTAGTATTTCATCACAATTCACAGTCTGCTGCCAAGCCACCCAACTGACACCTAAAAGTGGAAATGAGGAGTGAGGTAGTTTCCTCACTGAGCCAGAAGGTAATATTACACATCAGTCTGCCAAGCCACCAACTGACCCTACTAGGGAAATGAGGAGTGAGGTAGTTTCCTCACTGAGCCAGAAGGTACTATTGCACATCAGTCTGCCAAGCCACCAACTGACTCTACTAGGGAAATGAGGATGTGAGGTAGTTTCCTCACTGAGCCAGAAGGTACTATTGCACATCAGTCTGCCAAGCCACCAACTGACACTACAAGGGACACCTTCCTACAGTCATCACAGGGACTGACTATATTGAGATGTGTGTCTCCCTGGCCACCCGACTTTTAGCCACCCGGTTTTTGAAAACGCCCATCGTTTGTGCTACGTTAGTGCTGGTTAGTGCCCGATTTTCATCTTTAGTGTTGTAAATTTACATAAATTATTCACGATTCTTTATGGGTGGCTAGGGGATATCTCCCTGGCTACCCACTATAAGAAATAATAGAGATAATCAATTTTTGAAAACGCCCATCGTTTGTGCTACGTTAGTGCTGGTTAGTGCCCGATTTTCATCGTTAATGCTGTAAATTTACAGAAATTATTCACGATTCTTTATGGGTGGCTAGGGAGATATCTCCCTTGCCACCCACTATGAGAAATAATAGAGATAATCAATTTTCGAAAACGCCCATCGTTTGTGCTACGTTAGTGCTGGTTAGTGCCCGATTTTCATCGTTAGTGCTGTAAATTTACAGAAATTATTCACGATTCTTTATGGGTGGCTAGGGAGATATCTCCCTGGCCACCCAATATAAGAAATAATAGAGATAATCAATTTTTGAAAACGCCCATCGTTTGTGCTACGTTAGTGCTGGTTAGTGCCCGATTTTCATTGTTAGTGCTCTAAATTTACAGAAATTATTCACGATTTTTTATGGGTGGCTAGGGAGAAACTCCCTGGCCACCCACTATAAGAAATAATAGAGATAATCAATTTTTGAAAACGCCCATCGTTTGTGCTACGTTAGTGCTGGTTAGTGCCCGATTTTCATCGTTAGTGCTGTAAATTACAGAAATTATTCACGATTCTTTATGGGTGGATAGGGAGATATCACCCTGGCCACCCACTATAAGAAATAATAGAGATAATCAATTTTAAAACGCCCATCGTTTGTGCTACGTTAGTGCTGGTTAGTGCCCAATTTTCATTGTTAGTGCTGTAAATTTACAGAAATTATTCACGATTCTTTATGGGTGGCTAGGGAGATATCTCCCTGTACACCCACTATAAGAAATAATAGAGATAATCAATTTTTGAAAACGCCCATCGTTTGTGCTACGTTAGTGCTGGTTAGTGCCCGATTTTCATCGTTAGTGCTGTAAATTTACAGAAATTATTCACGATTCTTTATGGGTGGCTAGGGAGATATCTCCCTGGCCACCCACTATAATAAATAATAGAGATAATCAATTTTTGAAAACGCCCATCGTTTGTGCTACGTTAGTCCTGGTTAGTGCCCGATTGAATCAATAACATATATTATTTACATCGATAGTATAGTAGCTATAGTTATTTGTTAAATACGTTTAAGTAAGATATAATCCATGCCATAGCAAAAATATAATAATACAATTTTGTCCAGTATAATGGATAGCGATAATATTTTACTGTCAATAATATACTTATGATAGTTGACCACAATTAATAACTATAGCCTAATGTTGCGTTAATAAGATAGTATATTAGCGTTATTTAGCAACAACCACTTGTGCGCCCGGATAAAAATAATAGCTGCACAATTTTTTTAACAATCATTCTTTGCGTTTTTGGTAAATTTCATCCCGTTTTCATTTTAAGTTCACAAGACCCGAAAAGATAGGAGATTAGATGGTCTCTTATGGACTTCAATATTACAAGATTGGTGGAAAAATCACGATTATTCAAAATAACACTAAAACTATTCATTTTTCATATAAAAATTCCCCAACTATAAGGAAGGCCCTGGAATTACCTACTTAAAGAAAGCTTAAATGTTTTGATCGAATAAAAAACTAAGTTTTTACCGGCTCTTCTGTAGCCAACATATATGGTAAACATAAACATTAAAAAAAATCACAAAACATGATCCGATAGAAAAATGTAATTTAAATGTTGTCTCGTGCACTTCAATACTACCAAATTGCCGGACACACTACACAAACATTCAAAATAACTCTAAAAATATCGATTTTTCATATAAAAATTCCTTATGTAAAACGAAGTCCCTGGAATAACCTACTTAAAAAGAGATTACATGTTACGATCGGGAAAAAAATTTAGCTTCACTGGCTCTTCCGTAGTCAACATACATGGTAAAATGAAGTGCTCTGATTTACGTACATAAAAGAATTCACAAGACTAGATAATATTAAAAGATTATATGGTGTCTTGTGCAGTCCCACAAAATTGCCAGACACATCACAAATATTCAAAATAACTCAAAAAATATCAATTTTTCATGTAAAAATTTCCCAAGTAATGGGAAGGCCTTAGAATTACACACTAAATGAGATTTCACATGTTACGATCGGATAAAAAATTTAGCTTTTATGGGTTTTTATGTAATCCACATATATAATAAAAGGAAGGGCTCGGATTTACATACATTAAAAAAGTTCACAAGACCCGAAAAGATAGGAGATTAGATGGTCTCTTATGCACTTCAATATTAGAAGATTGGTGGAAAAAATCACGAATATTCAAAATAACTCAAACACTATTGATTTTTTATATAAAAATTCCCAAACTATAAGGAAGGCCATGGAATTACCTACTTAAAGAAAGCTTAAATGTTTTGATCGAATAAAAAACTAAGTTGTTACCGGCTCTTCTGTAGCCAACATAAATGGTAAACATAAACATTAAGAAAAATCACAAAACATGATCCAAGAGAAAAGTGTAATTTAAATAATGTCTCGTGCACTTCAATACTACCAAATTGCCGGACACACTACACAAACATTCAAAATAACTCTAAAAATATCGATTTTTCATATAAAAATTCCTTATCTAAAACGAAGTCCCTGGAATAACCTACTTAAAAAGAGATTATATGTTACGATCGGATAAAAAATTTGCTTCACTGGCTCTTCCGTTGTCAACATACATGGTAAAATGAAGGGCTCAGATTTACGTACATAAAAGAATTCACAAGACTCGATAATATAAAAGATTATATGGTGTCTTGTGCAGTCCCACAAAATTGCCAGACACATCACAAACATTCAAAATAACTCTAAAAATATCAATTTTTCTTATAAAAATTTCCCAAGTAATGGGAAGGCCTTAGAATTACCCACTAAATAAGATTTCACATGTTAGGATCGGATAAAAAAATTAGCTTTTATGGGTTTTTATGTAATCCACATATATAATAAAAGGAAGGGCTCGGATTTACATACATTAAAAAAGTTCACAAGACCCAAAAAGATAGGAGATTAGATGGTCTCTTATGCACTTCAATATTAGAAGATTGGTGGAAAATCACGAATATTAAAAATAACTCTAAAACTATTGATTTTTCACATCAAAATTCCCCAACTATAAGGAAGGCCCTTAAAATACCTACTTAAAGAAAGTTTAAATGTTTTGATCGAATAAAAAACTAAGTTGTTACCGGCTCTTCTGTAGCCAACATATATGGTAAACATAAACAATTAAAAAATTCACAAAACATGATCCGATAGAAAAGTGTAATTTAAATGTTGTCTCGTGCACTTCAATACTACCAAATTGCCCGACACACTACACAAACATTCAAAATAACTCTAAAAATATCGATTTGTCATATAAAAATTCCTTATGTAAAACGAAGTCCCTGGAATAACGTAATTAAAAAGCGATTACATGTTACGATTGGATAAAAAATTTAGCTTCACTGGCTCTTCCGTAGTCAACATACATGGTAAAATGAAGGCTCGGATTTACGTACATAAAAAAATTCACAAGACTCGATAATATAAAAGATTATATGGTGTCTTGTGCAGTCCCACAAAATTGCCAGACACATCACAAATATTCAAAATAACTCAAAAAATATCAATTTTTCATATAAAAATTTCCCAAGTAATGGGAAGGCCTTAGAATTACCCACTAAATAAAAATTCACATGTTACGATCGGATAAAAATTTAGCTTTTATGGGTGTTTATGTAATCCACATATATAATAAAAGGAAGAGCTCGGATTTACATACATTAAAAAAGTTCACAAGACCCGAAAAGATAGGAGATTAGATGGTCTCTTATGCACTTCAATATTACAAGATTGGTGGAAAAATCACGAATATTCAAAATAACTCTAAACTATTGATTTTTCATATAAAAATTCCCCAACTATAAGGAAGGCCCTGGAATTACCTACTTAAAGAAAGCTTAAATGTTTTGATCGAATAAAAAACTAAGTTGTTACCGGCTCTTCTGTAGCCAACATATATGGTAAACATTAACATTAAAAAAATCACAAAACATGATCCGATAGAAAAGTGTTATTTAAATGTTGTCTCGTGCACTTCAATACTACCAAATTGCCGGACACACTACACAAACATTCAAAATAACTCCTAAAATATCGATTTTTCATATAAAAATTCCTTATGTAAAACGAAGTCCCTGGAATAACCTACTTAAAAAGAGATTACATGTTACGATCGGAAAAAAAATTTAGCTTCACTGGCTCTTCCGTAGTCAACATACATGGTAAAATGAAGTGCTCTGATTTACGTACATAAAAGAATTCACAAGACTAGATAATATAAAAGATTATATGGTGTCTTGTGCAGTCCACAAAATTGCCAGACACATCACAAACATTCAAAATAACTCTAAAAAATATCAATTTTTCTTATAAAAATTTCCCAAGTCAATGGGAAGGCCTTAGAATTACCACTAAATAGATTTCACATGTTACGATCGGATAAAAAATTTAGCTTTTATGGGTTTTTATGTAATCCACATATATAATAAAAGGAAGGGCTCGGATTTACATACATTAAAAAAGTTCACTAGACCCGAAAAGATAGGAGATTAGATGGTCTCTTATGCACTTCAATATTACAAGATTGTTGGAAAAAATCACGAATATTCAAAATAACACAAACACTATTGATTTTTATATAAAAATTCCCCAACTATAAGGAAGGCCTGAATTACCTACTTAAAGAAAGCTTAAATGTTTTGATCGAATAAAAAACTAAGTTGTTACCGGCTCTTCTGTAGCCAACATAAATGGTAAACATAAACATTAAAAAAAATCACAAAATATGATCGAGAGAAAAGTGTAATTTAAATAATGTCTCGTGCACTTCAATACTACCAAATTGCCGGACACACTACACAAACATTCAAAATAACTCTAAAAATATCATTTTTCATATAAAAATTCCTTATCTAAAACGAAGTCCCTGGAATAACCTACTTAAAAAGAGATTACATGTTACGATCGGATAAAAAATTTAGCTTCACTGGCTCTTCCGTAGTCAACATACATGGTAAAATGAAGTGCTGATTTACGTACATAAAAGAATTCACAAGACTCGATATTTTAAAAGATTATATGGTGTCTTGTGCAGTCCCACAAAATTGCCAGACACATCACAAATATTCAAAATAACTCAAAAAATATCAATTTTTCATATAAAAATTTCCCAAGTAATGGGAAGGCCTTAGAATTACACCACTAAATGAGATTTCACATGTTACGATCGGATAAAAATTTAGTTTTATGGGTTTTTATGTAATCCACATATATAATAAAAGGAAGGGCTCGGATTTACATACATTAAAAAAGTTCACAAGACCCGAAAAGATAGGAGATTAGATGGTCTCTTATGCACTTCAATATTAAAGATTGGTGGAAAAATCACGAATATTCAAAATAACTCTAAAACTATTGATTTTTCATACAAAAATTCCCCAACTATAATGAAGGCCCTGAATTACCTACTTAAAGAAAGCTTAAATGTTTTGATCGAATAAAAACTAAGTTGTTACCGGCTCTTCTTAGCCAACATAAATGGTAAACATAAACATTAAAAAAATCACAAAACATGATCTGATAGAAAAGTGTAATTTAAAGTTGTCTCGTGCACTTCAATTACTACCAAATTGCCGGACACACCTACACAAACATTCAAAATAACTCTAAAAATATCGATTTTTCATATAAAAATTCCTTATCTAAAAGAAGTCCCTGGAATAACCTACTTAAAAAGAGATTACATGTTACGATCGCATAAAAAATTTAGCTTCACTGGCTCTTCCGTTGTCAACATACATGTTAAAATGAAGGGCTTGGATTTACGTACATAAAAGAATTCACAAGACTCGATAATATAAAAGATTATATGGTGTCTTGTGCAGTCCACAAAATTGCCAGACACTCACAAATATTCAAAATAACTCAAAAAATATCAATTTTTCATATAAAAATTTCCAAGTAATGGGAAGGCCTTAGAATTACCACTAAATGAGATTTCACATGTTACGATCGGATAAAAAATTTAGCTTTTATGGGTTTTTATGTAATCCACATATATAATAAAAGGAAGGGCTCGGATTTACATACATTAAAAAAGTTCACAAGACCCGAAAAGATAGGAGATTAGATGGTCTCTTATGCACTTCAATATTACAAGATTGGTGGAAAAAATCACGAATATTAAAATAGACTCTAAAACTATTGATTTTTCATATAAAAATTCCCCAACTATAAGGAAGGCCCTGGAATTACCTACTTAAAGAAAGCTTAAATGTTTTGATCGAATAAAAACTAAGTTGTTACCGGCTCTTCTGTAGCCACATAAATGGTAAACATAAACATTAAAAAAATTACAAAAAATGATCGATAGAAAAGTGTAATTTAAATAATGTCTCGTGCACTTCAATACTACCAATTGCCGGACACACTACACAAACATTCAAAATAACTCTAAAAATATCGATTTTTCATATAAAAATTCCTTATCTAAAACGAAGTCCATGGAATAACCTACTTAAAAAGAGATTACATGTTACGATCGATAAAAAATTTAGCTTCACTGGCTCTTCCGTTGTCAAATACATGTTAAAATGAAGGGCTCGGATTTACGTACATAAAAGAATTCACAAGACTCGATAATATAAAAGATTATATGGTGTCTTGTGCAGTCCCACAAAATTGCCAGACACATCACAAATATTCAAAATAACTCAAAAAATATCAATTTTTCATATAAAAATTTACCAAGTAATGGGAAGGCCTTAGAATTACACACTAAATGAGATTTCACATGCTACGATCGGATAAAAATTTAGCTTTTATGGGTTTTTATGTAATCCACATATATAATAAAAGGAAGGGCTCGGATTTACATACATTAAAAAAGTTCACAAGACCCGAAAAGATAGGAGATTAGATGGTCTCTTATGCACTTCAATATTACAAGATTGGTGGAAAAAAATCACGAATATTCAAAATAACTCTAAAACTATTGATTTTTCATATAAAAATTCCCCAACTATAAGGAAGGCCCTGAAATTACCTACTTAAAGAAAGTTTAAATGTTTTGATCGAATAAAAAACTAAGTTGTTACCGGCTCTTCTTTAGCCAACATAAATGGTAAAAATAAACATTAAAAAAAATCACAAAAAATGATCTGATAGAAAAGTGTAATTTAAACTTTGTCTCGTGCACTTCATTACTACCAAATTGCCGGACACACTTCACAAACATTCAAAATAACTCTAAAAATATCGATTTTTCATATAAAAATTCCTTATCTAAAACGAAGTCCCTGGAATAACCTACTTAAAAAGAGATTACATGTTACGATCGGATAAAAAATTTGCTTCACTGGCTCTTCCGTTGTCAACATACATGGTAAAATGAAGGGCTCAGATTTACGTACATAAAAGAATTCACAAGACTCGATAATATAAAAGATTATATGGTGTCTTGTGCAGTCCCACAAAATTGCCAGACACATCACAAATATTCAAAATAACTCAAAAAATATCAATTTTTCATATAAAAATTTCCCAAGTAATGGGAAGGCCTTAGAATTACACACTAAATGAGATTTCACATGTTACGATCGGATAAAAAATTTAGCTTTTATGGGTTTTTATGTAATCCACATATATAATAAAAGGAAGGGCTCGGATTTACATACATTAAAAAAGTTCACTAGACCCGAAAAGATAGGAGATTAGATGGTCTCTTATGCACTTCAATATTAGAAGATTGGTGGAAAAAATCACGAATATTCAAAATAACTCTAAAACTATTGATTTTTCATATAAAAATTCCCCAACTATATGGAAGGCCCTGGAATTACCTACTTAAAGAAAGCTTAAATGTTTTAATCGAATAAAAAAATAAGTTGTTACCGGCTGTTCTGTAGCCAACATAAATGGTACTCATAAACATTAAAAAAAATCACAAAACATGATCCGATAGAAAAGTGTAATTTAAATAATGTCTCGTGCACTTCAATACTACCAAATTGCCGGACACACTACACAAACATTCAAAATAACTCTAAAAATATCGATTTTTCATATAAAAATTCCTTATCTATAACGAAGTCCATGGAATAACCTATTTAAAAAGAGATTACATGTTACGATCGGATAAAAAATTTAGCTTCACTGGCTCTTCCGTAGTCAACATACATGGTAAAATGAAGTGCTCTGATTTACGTACATAAAAGAATTCACAAGACTTGATAATATAAAAGATTATATGGTGTCTTGTGCAGTCCCACAAAATTGCCAGACACATCACAAATATTCAAAATAACTCAAAAAATATCAATTTTTCATATAAAAATTTCCCAAGTAATGGAAGGCCTTAGAATTACACACTAAATGAGATTTCACATGTTACGATCGGATAAAAAATTTAGCTTTTATGGGTTTTTATGTAATCCACATATATAATAAAAGGAAGGGCTCGGATTTACATACATTAAAAAAGTTCACTAGACCCGAAAAGATAGGAGATTAGATGGTCTCTTATGCACTTCAATATTAGAAGATTGGTGGAAAAAATCACGAATATTCAAAATAACTCTAAAACTATTGATTTTTCATATAAAAATTACCCAACTATAAGGAAGGCCCTGAAATTACCTACTTAAAGAAAACTTAAATGTTTGATCGAATAAAAAACTAAGTTGTTACTGGCTCTTCTGTAGCCAACATAAATGGTAAACATAAACATTAAAAAAAAATCACAAAACATGATCCGATAGAAAAGTGTATTTTAAATGTTGTCTCGTGCACTTCATTACTACCAAATTGCCGGACACACTACACAAACATTCAAAATAACTCTAAAAATATCGATTTTTCATATAAAAATTCCTTATCTAAAACGAAGTTCTTGGAATAACCTCCTTAAAAAGAGGTTACATGTTACGATCGCATAAAAAATTTAGCTTCACTGGCTCTTCCGTTGTCAACATACATGGTAAAATGAAGGGCTTGGATTTACGTACATAATAAAATTCACAAGACTCGATAATATAAAAGATTATATGGTGTCTTGTGCAGTCCCACAAAATTGCCAGACACATCACAAATATTCAAAATAACTCAAAAAATATCAATTTTTCATATAAAAATTTCCCAAGTAATGGGAAGGCCTTAGAATTACCCACTAAATGAGATTTCACATGTTACGATCGGATAAAAAATTTAGCTTTTATGGGTTTTTATGTAATCCACATATATAATAAAAGGAAGGGCTCGGATTTACATACATTAAAAAAGTTCACAAGACCCGAAAAGATAGGAGATTAGATGGTCTCTTATGCACTTCAATATTACAAGATTGGTGGAAAAAATCACGAATATTCAAAATAACTCTAAAACTATTGATTTTTCATATAAAAATTCCCCAACTATAAGGAAGGCCCTGAAAATACCTACTTAAAGAAAGCTTAAATGTTTTGATCGAATAAAAAACTAAGTTGTTACCGGCTCTTCTGTAGCCAACATAAATGGTAAAAATAAACATTAAAAAATCACAAAACATGATCCGATAGAAAAGTGTAATTTAAATAATGTCTCGTGCACTTCAATACTACCAAATTGCCGGACACACTACACAAACATTCAAAATAACTCTAAAAATATCGATTTTTCATATAAAAATTCCTTAACTAAAACGAAGTCCCTGGAATAACCTACTTAAAAAGAGATTACATGTTACGATCGCATAAAAAATTTAGCTTCACTGGCTCTTCCGTTGTCAATATACATGTTAAAATGAAGGGCTCGGATTTACGTACATAAAAGAATACACAAGACTCGATAATATAAAAGATTATATGGTGTCTTGTGCAGTCCCACAAAATTGCTAGACACATCACAAATATTCAAAATAACTCAAAAAATATCAATTTTTCATATAAAAATTTCCCAAGTAATGGGAAGGCCTTAGAATTACCCACTAAATGAGATTTCACATGTTACGATCGGATAAAAAATTTAGCTTTTATGGGTTTTATGTAATCCACATATATAATAAAAGGAAGGGCTCGGATTTACATACATTAAAAAAGTTCACAATACCCGAAAAGATAGGAGATTAGATGGTCTCTTATGCACTTCTATATTACAAGATTGGTGGAAAAAATCACGAAAATTCAAAATAACTCTAAAACTATTGATTTTTCATATAAAAATTCCCCAACTATAAGGAAGGCCCTGGAATTACCTTCTTAAAGAAAGCTTAAATGTTTTAATCGAATAAAAAAATAAGTTGTTACCGGCTCTTCTGTAGCCAACATAAATGGTAAACATAAACATTAAAAAAAATCACGAAACATGATCCGATAGAAAAGTGTAATTTAAATAATGTCTCGTGCACTTCAATACTACCAAATTGCCGGACACACTACACAAACATTCAAAATAACTCTAAAAAATATCGATATTTCATATAAAAATTCCTTATCTAAAACGAAGTCCATGGAATAACCTATTTAAAAAGAGATTACATGTTACGATCGGATAAAAAATTTAGCTTCACTGGCTCTTCCGTAGTCAACATACATGGTAAAATGAAGTGCTCTGATTTACGTACATAAAAGAATTCACAAGACTCGATAATATAAAAGATTATATGGTGTCTTGTGCAGTCCCACAAAATTGCCAGACACATCACAAACATTCAAAATAACTCTAAAAATATCAATTTTTCTTATAAAAATTTCCCAAGTAATGGGAAGGCCTTAGAATTACCCACTAAATAAGATTTCACATGTTACGATCGGATAAAAAATTTAGCTTTTATGGGTTTTTATGTAATCCACATATATAATAAAAGGAAGGGCTCGGATTTACATACATTAAAAAAGTTCACAAGACCCGAAAAGATAGGAGATTAGATGGTCTCTTATGCACTTCAATATTAGAAGATTGGTGGAAAAAATCACGAATATTCAAAATAACTCTAAAACTATTGATTTTTCATATAAAAATTCCCCAACTATAAGGAAGGCCCTGGAATTACTTACTTAAAGAAAGCTTAAATGTTTTGATCGAATAAAAAACTAAGTTGTTACCGGCTCTTCTGTAGCCAACATAAATGGTAAACATAAACATTAAAAAAAATCACAAAACATGATCCGAGAGAAAAGTGTAATTTAAATAATGTCTCGTGCACTTCAATACTACCAAATTGCCGGACACACTACACAAACATTCAAAATAACTTTAAAAATATCGATTTTTCATATAAAAATTCCTTATCTAAAACGAAGTCCCTGGAATAACCTACTTAAAAAGAGATTACATGTTCCGATCGGATAAAAAATTTGCTTCAGTGGCTCTTCCGTTGTCAACATACATGGTAAAACGAAGGGCTCAGATTTACGTACATAAAAGAATTCACAAGACTCGATAATATAAAAGATTATATGGTGTCTTGTGCAGTCCCACAAAATTGCCAGACACATCACAAATATTCAAAATAACTCTAAAAATATCAATTTTTCTTATAAAAATTTCCCAAGTAATGGGAAGGCCTTAGAATTACACACTAAATGAGATTTCACATGTTACGATCGGATAAAAAATTTAGCTTTTATGGGTTTTTATGTAATCCACATATATAATAAAAGGAAGGGCTCGGATTTACATACATTAAAAAAGTTCACTAGACCCGAAAAGATAGGAGATTAGATGGTCTCTTATGCACTTCAATATTAGAAGATTGGTGGAAAAAATCACGAATATTCAAAATAACTCTAAAACTATTGATTTTTCATATAAAAATTCCCCAACTATAAGGAAGGCCCTGGAATTACTTACTTAAAGAAAGCTTAAATGTTTTGATCGAATAAAAAACTAAGTTGTTACCGGCTCTTCTGTAGCCAACATAAATGGTAAACATAAACATTAAAAAAAATCACAAAACATGATCCGAGAGAAAAGTGTAATTTAAATAATGTCTCGTGCACTTCAATACTACCAAATTGCCGGACACACTACACAAACATTCAAAATAACCCTAAAAATATCGATTTTTCATATAAAAATTCCTTATCTAAAACGAAGTCCTGGAATAACCTACTTAAAAAGAGATTACATGTTCCGATCGGAAAAAATTTGCTTCAGTGGCTCTTCCGTTGTCAACATACATGGTAAAACGAAGGGCTCAGATTTACGTACATAAAAGAATTCACAAGACTCGATAATATAAAAGATTATATGGTGTCTTGTGCAGTCCCACAAAATTGCCAGACACATCACAAATATTCAAAATAACTCTAAAAATATCAATTTTTCTTATAAAAATTTCCCAAGTAATGGGAAGGCCTTAGAATTACACACTAAATGAGATTTCACATGTTACGATCGGATAAAAAATTTTAGCTTTTATGGGTTTTTATGTAATCCACATATATAATAAAAGGAAGGGCTCGGATTTACATACATTAAAAAAGTTCACTAGACCCGAAAAGATAGGAGATTAGATGGTCTCTTATGCACTTCAATATTACAAGATTGGTGGAAAAAATCACGAATATTCAAAATAACTCTAAAACTATTGATTTTTCATATAAAAATTCCCCAACTATAAGGAAGGCCCTGGAATTACTTACTTAAAGAAAGCTTAAATGTTTTGATCGAATAAAAAACTAAGTTGTTACCGGCTCTTCTGTAGCCAACATAAATGGTAAACATAAACATTAAAAAAAATCACAAAACATGATCCGAGAGAAAAGTGTAATTTAAATAATGTCTCGTGCACTTCAATACTACCAAATTGCCGGACACACTACACAAACATTCAAAATAACTCTAAAAATATCGATTTTTCATATAAAAATTCCTTATCTAAAACGAAGTCCCTGGAATAA
The DNA here is from genome assembly GCA_039000515.1 of Timema cristinae. NCBI lineage: Eukaryota > Metazoa > Arthropoda > Insecta > Phasmatodea > Timematidae > Timema > Timema cristinae. The sequence continues at coordinate 72,648,093 of JBCFYV010000003.1, read as the reverse complement.
CCTACTTAAAAAGAGATTACATGTTACGATCGGATAAAAATTTTGCTTCAGTGGCTCTTCCGTTGTCAACATACATGGTAAAATGAAGGGCTCAGATTTACGTACATAAAAGAATTCACAAGACTCGATAATATAAAGATTATATGGTGTCTTGTGCAGTCCCACAAAATTGCCAGACACATCACAAACATTCAAAATAACTCTAAAAAATATCAATTTTTCTTAAAAATTTCCCAAGTAATGGGAAGGCCTTAGAATTACCCACTAAATAAGATTTCACATGTTACGATCGGATAAAAAAATTTTGCTTTTATGGGTTTTTATGTAATCCACATATATAATAAAAGGAAGGGCTCGGATTTACATACATTAAAAAGTTCACAAGACCCGAAAAGATAGGAGATTAGATGGTCTCTTATGCACTTCAATATTAGAAGATTGGTGGAAAATTTACGAATATTCAAAATAACTCTAAAACTATTGATTTTTCATATAAAAATTCCCCAACTATAAGGAAGGCCCTGGAAATTACCTACTTAAAGAAAGCTTAAATGTTTTAATCGAATAAAAAATAAGTTGTTACGGCTCTTCTGTAGCCAACATAAATGGTAAACATAAACATTAAAAAAATCACAAAACATGATCCGATAGAAAAGTGTAATTTAAATAATGTCTCGTGCACTTCAATACTACCAAATTGCCGGACACACTACACAAACATTCAAAATAACTCTAAAAATATCGATTTTTCATATAAAAATTCCTTATCTATAACGAAGTCCATGGGAAAAACCCATTTAAAAAGAGATTAAAATGTTACGATCGGATAAAAAATTTAGCTTCACTGGCTCTTCCGTAGTCAACATACATGGTAAAATGAAGTGCTCTGATTTACGTACATAAAAGAATTCACAAGACTTGATAATATAAAAGATTATATGGTGTCTTGTGCAGTCCCACAAAATTGCCAGACACATCACAAATATTCAAAATAACTCAAAAAATATCAATTTTTCATATAAAAATTTCCCAAGTAATGGGAAGGCCTTAGAATTACACACTAAATGAGATTTCACATGTTACGATCGGATAAAAAATTTAGCTTTTATGGGTTTTTATGTAATCCACATATATAATAAAAGGAAGGGCTCGGATTTACATACATTAAAAAAGTTCACTAGACCCGAAAAGATAGGAGATTAGATGGTCTCTTATGCACTTCAATATTAGAAGATTGGTGGAAAAAATCACGAATATTCAAAATAACTCTAAAACTATTGATTTTTCATATAAAAATTACCCAACTATAAGGAAGGCCCTGAAATTACCTACTTAAAGAAAACTTAAATGTTTGATCGAATAAAAAACTAAGTTGTTACTGGCTCTTCTGTAGCCAACATAAATGGTAAACATAAACTTAAAAAAAATCACGAAACATGATCCGATAGAAAAGTGTAATTTAAATAATGTCTCGTGCACTTCAATACTACCAAATTGCCGGACACACTACACAAACATTCAAAATAACTCTAAAAATATCGATATTTCATATAAAAATTCCTTATCTAAAACGAAGTCCATGGAATAACCTATTTAAAAAGAGATTACATGTTACGATCGGATAAAAAATTTAGCTTCACTAGCTCTTCCGTAGTCAACATACATGATAAAATGAAGTGCTCTGATTTACGTACATAAAGAATTCACAAGACTTGATAATATAAAAGATTATATGGTGTCTTGTGCAGTCCCACAAAATTGCCAGACACTTCACAAATATTCAAAATAACTCAAAAAATATCAATTTTTCATATAAAAATTTCCCAAGTAATGGGAAGGCCTTAGAATTACCCACTAAATGAGATTTCACATGTTACGATCGGATAAAAAATTTAGCTTTTATGGGTTTTTATGTAATCCACATATATAATAAAAGGAAGGGCTCGGATTTACATACATTAAAAA